>BMAU01018507.1:1102500-1322500 GCA_019973935.1 Trichonephila clavipes
GTTAATGCTGACATATATAGTGCTATTAAATATAACAATCTGGAATAATACATGTTTATTGGCTAGGACATATATTCGGAAGAAATAAATGGGTGATTAGTTTGATACTTGAAGGTAAAATGAAAAATATGAGTTAAGTGATAGATAGGGAATTTAATTTTTAATCTATTTTAATTATCCTTACATATATATATACATGTGTGTGTATTCGAGGTTTTCTTTCTTGAAGAAAGAGTAGGAGAGGAGTTATACTCTAATCAGGTGAGATTGCTACTGAGGTATCATATTTAAATTATTGTGCTTAATAACTAATTAGGAGGAGGTTTTAGTGACGATTGTTCACTGTGATTGGATTGATATTAGATTAAATCGGATGATAGTTTAGATCCTTTATAAAGTTGGGATCAAGTTTGATAGTGTCCTAATCACTTGTAATTCACAGTCATTGTTCCGCTTTCGTGGTTAGCATTGAGACATTCTCTTTCTATTAGATGAAATGGTATTTGTTCTTTGTGTGATAAATAAATAGATTAATTGGATCATGGCGAGGGTTTCTTCCCTACCTCCCACACATCTAGGTGCCCGAGAGAGAGGTGCAAGCCTCTTACAAATAATTTAATCATCAGTTCATCTAATGTGTTTTAAATAAAATATTATGAAATTTGAAAGTATTTTTGTATGGGAGATATAAATACACAAAGAAGGTCTTTTCTGCAAAATTTTATAAAGATCTTATATAAACGGAAGACCGGTGACTGAGTTGTAGTGTATCGCGCTTCCACGCTACAGGTCTAGAATTCCAATCCTGGGCTGGGACAAAGTCGACTCGGCGTTTCTTTCCTTTAGAGGGTCGATAAATGAGTACCAAACTTGCTTAGGAACTAAACACTGGGAGTTTCGCGTTAGACTAACCACCTGATCGAACATCTGCTCATGCACCTCAGCGCCCAAGGTATTGAAAACTAAGATAGGCACAGTAAGCCTTAGCCCTCATGGGTTATTGTGCTACTGAGTTTTAGAGTATATAGAAACCGTGAATTTAATTCAGATAAAAAAGTAGCTATTAAAAAACAAAATATCTCGTTACTGAAGTTGATAAACTTGAGACGAAATAAAAAAGGATTTTTATGTGCGTGTTTAGTATACAATTTTCCTTACATAAAATAATACTTCATAATACTTTATTCAAAGTAATTTTCTACGATATGATATTTAATTTAATTTTTTTATTCGAAACGCTTTCGAAAAATTGTTTTTTGTTAGGAAAATTAGTAGAAATGCATTTAAATTTGTATAAATGTGGCGCCCACAATTAAAATACCAAATATCCGAAATCCTCCATCCGAAAAAAAATATGCAAGTCAGTTTTGTATAGGTACAGTAGGCCTTGGCCCTCGTGGGCTGTTGCACCACTGAGTTTCGTTAAGTTTAATATAAATTAGTCTTGTGTTGTATGTAAGCCGTTTTAGTCATTTTTTATTTTGTTATTATTTTACAGCGTGTTTATATTTCTACAGCAAAACTGTGTCCATTGACATAAAAATTAAAATATACGACTACCCTAAAATCATGATTTTTTAAAACAAATAGACAATTTTTTATGACTTTGTTTTATAGGCCATCTTATAAGCTTTATAAAAACACCAAGTTTTTTATTTTCCGTTCACTAGAACAAAAACTACAACTGTTTTAGTAAAAGTAAATGCCATAACTTTACGTAAAGTGTCAAACTTTAAAATGCGTTATGTAGTTTTTTGTACATTTTCACCAGTTTTTTCTCTTTTAATTATAATAGAAAAAATTTCAGTTTTCAATTTTAGGAGTTTTTCCTTAATATATACTAAATAAATCTAAAAATCCCCCCAAAAATCCCCATATTTCCATTTGTTTAAAAAAAAGTTGTCGCAAGTGGTCGGATACCTTAAATTTAAATAATAATTCTAAAAGATAAACTTAAAATCCATTTGATACTTTATAATTTACATTATTATTCTTTGATTTTCGTTTATTCTTACTAGTCATTTAAATGCTTAAAACCGAAATACGTAATAATAGCATTAAAATTTCAGTTCCCGATGAGAAAGGTCTTAAGAAATTAATGCAATTAATAATAATGAAATTTTGTATTTCATTTAAAAATGCTGTAATTATGTTAAATTTTGATTACTTTAGAGTTTTTTCTTGTATTTAAATATAATTATAAACTGTATGCGATGTCTACCTTGATAAATTAATTATTTTTGTTACTCTATTTTAAAACATAAAGCGCAGAAAGTTTAAAAGCAAAAGATGCTAAATGAATCATAAAAATAGAAGTAAATATGACTTATAATTTAAATGCAAGTTCATGAATTATGCATTGTAAAATTACTTTTACACTGGAATCTTTTCATTAATGGTTGAAAAATTTAACAATTGAAATCTGTGGGGAGTTGTTATTCAATGACCAAGTATTTTCTTCTTAATTTAAAGGAAATACTGATTCTCTCTTCGGTGATATGAATTAATGTAACAGAAATGCATAAACAGGAATTTTCAAAATAATGTTCTTTAATCCTGCAAACTTACAGAAATTTTAAAGACTACTACATTTCTTCCCGATTGTTTTTATTCGTATCGTTTCTTAATATGTATTTTAACAGTATTATATGCTTTCTTCAGTTCATTTAATAATTGGGTAAAAATGTATGAAATTATAATTTTTAATGAATTGAAATAAATATAACGTTTGAAAAGGTAGAAAATTATAGTTTTCGTAGCAGAGAAAAAGCTTACGGTATTCGGAAATTAAATCCATATTTGAAATTCAAATAACGAGCTTCTCAAACCAAGTGCTCGTTTTAAGCAAAGGAATCTTTTTCCGACCATTTCAATTTAGTGTGAAGTTGGCAAATTCCATTGAAGTTGAGGAATTTTGATGTTTTTAAATTTTGTTTGGGGAATTATGAAATACTATACACATAGGCTGCATACAATTTTGAGTTTATGATAGGTAAATGGAGTCTATGAAAATGGATAAATGGTATCATGTATCTAAAATAAGGCATTTATTTCCAGGAAAAATATTTTATATCTTTTATCACACACACACACATATAAGTATATATAATATTTCTGGAAGATTGGTAACAAGATTTTGGCTTTTATACTAGCAGTGGTTATTACGTAATAGTATTTCTGATTGGACAGAATGGACGGGACAGGGATTTCGGACTAGTCGATTACGATTAAGATTCCAGTGTTATTTTTAAACAAAATAATTAAAGTTTGTTTAAATATTAATACAAAAAGTTAACAAAAAGGATACTAGAGGGAATAATTACATATATATACTCGTCAACTTTGATATTTGTAACAATATTCTCTATCAGTCTTTTCATCTGATCTTCCTCTGTGGTGGATATAATACCTGGACGTTCTTGAACTTTAGGGCTGAAATCCCCAGCTTTGAATCTAGCAAACTCCTTCAGCACAGTTCTTTCAGCTACGGCACTTTCGCCGTAAAGAGTGCATATTTTATTTCCCGCATGTGTAAAATTTTTGCTTTTCTAGTGAAAGAAAAGCATTACGTTCTTAAACTACACTTTTTCTGCTTCTGTATTCAAGGTGCATAAAATTGACAACAAACGTATTTCTTGTCCGATTATGCCTGAAGTAGGTGCTAAAATTCGATTCCGGATAGACAGGATAGTGAGTTGGGGCACTGACCGCGGGACTCGGTTTCAAATTCTGGAGTAGGCATGTATTTTTATGAATGTATAGTGTCTGTGTGGTAGGCGCACTTAACATTTGGTTAGTCAAAAGTCTTCTCGAGAGGTTAGAGTAGAGAAGGAGAGTTACATCGGGGTCCTTCCTCAAACTGCTCCTAATACTACTTGGGGTGTTCTTCCTTAAAATTGGTACGGAACGGAGTGAAATCGTATATTACCTATATGATGCTCAAAGCTGCAGCCGGGAGACGTATAACACCCTCTTGAACGGACGTGACAGACTCCTTGGTCCTATGAATTTCATGGGCGTCAATCGGGGGGGTATAAGTAACACTACACTGTCTCTTAGAATGTGTACTCATATCATTTGCTTAAAACCAATCTGATATATTCAAACCTGTCTTTATATTACCTACCAAAAATCGACACGAATTTTCTGAACAATTTAATACATAAAACACACATACACATAAAGTTTGCATTCTAATTTAAGTATATATGTGTGCTCCAGTATAGATATTCCTTTAAATTGTTCATATGCTTACCTATCTCATGATTTCCATTTATACGTAAATCATAAAATAATTTATGCTACTTCACGAGCGCTGAAATCATAGATTTGGAACATATTCCCTTGATCCATCGAAAATTATAGCAATTAATCTGTAAGAGAGCTTTGATATCTATCCGATAATATTTCCATCTCCTTCATTCAAATTACCTCAATTCGATTTTCCGGGCGTTATTTCATGGAAAACTGATACCTTTTCTCAATGCTAGCAACGGAGAATCGGAAAGTAATTCCATAAACTTTACAGTCTTTAAATCCATCTATCGTTACAATCATGCCATTCTTGCGCATCCGAAATTATCTTTGAATTAAAAAGTAGCCTTAGAAGTTTGGAAAGATGATGCTAATTATTCAGAGATAAGGGAGCTATTTTCCTTAAAAGGATTCGGTTAATTGATATCAGGAGGTTTCGCTTGAGTCTGGATAAGGTACGGGACAATTAAATAAGTAATTTGTAGAATGGGTAACTCGGCTTTGTTTTCTTTTCAACAGAGCGTTAATTTGAAAATGAGGATGTACGGAAATATGAGAATGACGATACATTTTAGTTTTAAAAAGGTATTAGATATTCAGTAATAATGTACTTGGATAGTTTTATACGTGACTTAGGTTCAGTTATTATGAAAGCAGTACTTAATAACGGTAGATTGGTTATTAGATATTTAAGTATTCAGTTTCAGATTAAGTAATATTGAATTTTTTGTGAATAATATTATAACAAGGCACATATCGGTTACATGGAAATTATGTTTCTTGGAGACTTTTTTGGCGTTAAAGATGTCTGCATTGCGAGATTTTTACATATATATTTTTTGAACGTTTCTTAAAACGCAGATCATATTTCTTTGCATATAAGTATGTTTGCTTTTAATTATTATAAAGGAGTTGATAACAATATTAAAAAATAATTTCTGAAAATGCAACAGTTAGAATCCACACAATTTTGTTCAAAATTTACATAGAAACAACTTATTTATCAGTTACTTCTGCTAAAAATTAAATGTAAATGAAAACATGTAATGATTTCAAGAGTGCAGAAAATTGTTAAAAATATGTTCTCGTCACCATATGCAAATAAAAATATTGAGCATACTTTGATGATTTGATGACAAACACACACATCCGGTTCTACAAATGATCCAAAAGAATTCAAATTAGTACAACATTATTTTTACATTGGGTAACAATGTTTTAATACTTCTATTTTCCATTATGACACGTGATTTTTACATTTCATGGAATCAAGACTTTCATAAATACAAAGTTAGAAAGGTCAACACGTTCACAGGGACAGGACGAATTAAAAATAATAATCACGCACTTCAATACAAGTGCCTTATATGGTTTAAATTCTCCAACATTCGAGTGAATCACATGATTTTATACCAGCTTGACAATTGATAAGGTTCAATGGAAGATGCAACATTGTGTTAATTTCCCATTAATATTTGACGACATAGACGTTGTAAAGGTCTGCCCGACGCGTCTATGGATGGCGGAAAATCGGAAGGAAGACTAGACATATTCAAAATAATTCAACTTAACTCTCGGTATCAACAACAACACAAATTCAATTAACCAAAGTTAAGAGATGTACCAAAATACCAAACATGGAGATCAATTAACGTGGTATACGAGACATGAGAATATTTTTAATAACTAGATCACTTACGTAGCAATAGCTACTACTTCTGAGCTTCCTAATCTAGTTTACTTCCTAGTTAACATATCGCCAGCTTTAATATTTACAATAATCAGCCATTCAATACCAATGCCTCGCTCCAAGTTTAATTAATCACTGCTCGCCGATAACAGTCTGACCTCTCTCTCCTTTTTAACCTGAAGTTTCAAAACTTTATATACAAGTCTTAATTTGCATTGTCATATCTTCTTCTTCGGGAGGAAGCTTTAGAAAATAAAATTTAAATACCCAATATTTCGCAAGAGGATTAGAATTTAAAGGAACGTGGATAGAACTCGAAAAAAAAAACATTTACAGCTAAGTAAGTACTGTAAGTACGCGGGTATTTAATCAGAGATTTATTGGTAGCATTATGTTTTGTATGCGCGAATCTAGGATCAAACTAAAAAAAGGAAAGGGTTCTTAGAAAAAATACAATAAGAATTCTTCACATACTCGCAAACATTTATATAAAAGACTGAGAAAATTTAACATATGCTGCCAATTTACATGAAGTCTGAAAAATGAACGAAATAAAAAAAAATCGTTAGAAAATTGAATTCTTGAAGTTTGGAAATTTGAATGGTAGTTAATATCAAATTTATTCTTAAATTGAGTGTTTTATTTTTATTATTATTTGTCGTAAGATCATTTCAAAGGCAAAATATTTTCTTGCAATACTTTTCATCCTCAAACACCACTGTATCTAATTAAAAAGCTGACTTTCATTTGATTATCATCTTCAATTGACCTTACTTTCTTGTAATAGGAATTGCTATTCTGTTTCTATTCCATAGTTTTTATAGTTGAACAGATTTTAATTTTTTTAAGGAAATTCTAAATTTTATTTAAGTACACAAGATCGTAGCTATTAAGATTAAATCGTGTGCTGTTGTAATAAAGTTCTCTTCTCTCAGTGGATTATATTTATCAGTTTTAAAAAGGGCTACATAATTTACATTGAAAAGTATATTTATGTAAATTCTATGAAAACTGAGACAATATAAAGAAGAATACAGAGTTAAATCCAGTATTCAAGTCTGTAAAACTTTGTCTCACATTTTTATTTATAATATCATGTTATCAATTTTGGATTTGAAATACAGCAACTCATATAGAATGCAAAGTAGTATTCCAAAATGAGACATACCACTATAGAGGAAAGTTATTTTTAAAAAGTTTTAATTGAATGCAATATGAACTAAATCAATGTAATGAATGCAATATAAAAAGTTAAGTTTGGCTTGACTACAATTAATGTATTTATTAAATAAAACAACTAGATATTATACATTTTGTTTTTTACTCCATTCTGTGGCTTTTACTTTTGTTCTTAAGTTTAAATTTATATTTTTACGTAATGCGTAATATATCAAACACAAAAACCTATGTAGTGATTTTATTAACAAAATAATTTTTAACACATTAAACATCGTTTTAACAAAGTATGATGTTTTGTTCAGATGTTATATGGATCACTGTTTATTTTTATGGTTATTTTAAATAATTATTAGCCTCCTCTTTTTATGTATTATACGGAAATACAGTAAAGTATTAGAAATTTAGCAAATTACTTTCAACTGTTAGTAGTCAACGGAAATAAAGTCTACACATGCCACAGATTTAACAACTGGTCAAAAGAAACTATTCGAAAAGGAAAAATTTACTTGTTTTATTGACCATAACATTTTAAAACTTCTTTAAATATACACTTCTCAATTTTATTAAATAACTTAAAAATATCAGAGAGTAATGGGCTGAATTATACTTGCGGTCACATGATAAATACGAGTACAAACACATGTTCTCCATTAAAATCAGAACAGGTATTAAACTAAACGTAGTTGTTGTTGTATTTGTAAAACTTACAATTGAGAAAAAAATTACAAATTTCATAACTGGGTAAACATTTGTAAATGTTATAAAAATCTTTTTTCAACAAGATTTTTTAAAATCAATGAAAAAAAGTTATTTTATGTATCTTGCATATATATGTACTTTTTAAGAGAAAGTTTCTGCAAAGAGCAAAAGTTGGTAACGACGAAGCGCATGAACTCATTAGATGAAAGCACAAGACAGCTTTTATCATGTGACTGTGACGTCACATAAGTTTTTGACCTGATTGGCTGGAATCATGAGGTTATCCTTATCATGTAACTATGACGTCACATGAACTTAGTCCTTTAGAATTTGCATTTGCTAGTTTTTAAAATGATGCACGATTTTGATAAGTCTGTGAATTATTAAGCTTTGATCAATTTTTTTCTTTATATTAGCACGTTATGCTATGGAATTAGTCAAATTTGATTTACTATATCAGCTTGCATTCATTACACACAAAAACCTTTTAAAGTATGCGACTACTTCCGATAACTTTTTTTAAAAAAATGGAGTGAGATATTTTGTGGTTTTTAGATTTACTTAGCTATTAAGCTCTCTCCTCTCTCTCTCTCTCTTACTTAGCTTATTTTTTAAAAAAAATATTCTAATTTTAAGAAGAGAAAAAGAACTTATTATTAATAAAGGGGAAAAAATGGTAAAAATTTGCAAAAAATACATAAACAAGGTCCATTTTGTGCAAAAAGCTTACGAACAAATTATTAATTTTTCAATTTGGGTGCGTTGTTTTGCTTTTCAATTTTGAAATGACCTTCAGAATAAGAAATATTTTAATTTTTACAAAACCCGGAGCACTTTATTTTAGTTATTGTTTGAAATTGCTTAAAAAACAGTAATTAAGTGTAAATTCTGTAATATCACAATGATTGTGATAATTCTGAAGGTTAAAACGCTCACACTATTTTACAGAATATACACGTAAAATTTCAGTTAATTATTTTCAAAATTTTTTGAGTAATCACTGTCCTCGTTTGAGCATTTAAAAAAAAACACATTTCGGGTAAAACGCAATTTAAAGTATGACATCTTACCTAAAGTAGTGGCATCTGCTTTTACTAAAACGCTTGTAGTTTTTTTCCCTATTGAACGGAAAATAATAGAGACTTGACATTTTTATAAAGCTAATAAGATGACCTATAAAATAAATTTATAAAAAATTATTTTCAGTTTTTGGCAAAATTCACAATTTTAATGTAGTCAGATACCTGAAACTGCTTCAAGAGTAATCTTGTCACTTTACATACCACAGAATCAATTCAAACATTTATATTTTAAGCAAATGCAAATCTCCACCACAATAGCATAAAATCAGATTTATATTTAGTATCTCTTCACCTAGAAATTGAATTCGAGTCTTTGTCAGTAACATATTCCTTAATGGAAATTTAATGGTGAATGAGAATGATGAGATCATAGTCAAGATTCATTAAAATATCCCCACTGTAATTAACAAAGGCTAAGCCAAAATCAGATTAATAATGCCTTTAGCGTAATCTCCGTCCAAGCATCATACTGCTGTCCCAGAATCGATTTGCACACTATGTTCAATTTTAGGCATTTATAGCATTAAAACTGGTGTTCATGAAGTCATAGAGAGAGATTAATTAGGAAGCCAAAATATAATTTAATTCACCACCAAAATAAATATTACTCAGGAATTATCTGTCATTCGTATCTATGAATGTGATATTTGATTACATTAATATATCACCAAACTCTCTGATTTATTAATATGATGGAACTTCAATATCACAGGAAATGCTTCGAGAATGAAGAGACAGATTGAACTTTTAACAAAGAAATTCAGTTTGTAAAAATCATATTTCTTTACATATGAAACTAAACTTCATTTTTAAAAGATATTTATAAAAGTATGATAAAAAAATTATAATTACACAAATAGATATTTAGTTTAGGATTGATGTAAGTAAATTCGTTAATTGTTAGAGAATTGTCTTTACAGTTTGTTAATTGTAATGAATACAAAAAGAGGGTATATATATATATTTGTAATTATTGAGTTTGATTTATTATGAGTTGCTTAACTTCTCTTTGCACAAAAATGCTTTGCATATTCCCATTGTCTCTAGAATTCAATTTTTCAGAATGGACTTCCTTACAGATTACGATAGTTGAGCAAAATTTTGTAGTAATTTTGCAATCAAATAAAAAGTTACATATAGCCTTTTTTCCCCATTCAAAATTAATTTGTGTATACGCTTATTTTTCATAACAATTGGAATAAAATAGTGATATTATCATATATAAATATTCGATTTGGTATCCCATTTCAAAAATTGAATGATAAAAAAAATATCAAAATTCTATTTTAGATGAAACTTTTATTCTTCTGAAATAATTTTTTGGCACTTTGATAAATGATTTAATAATGATGTAAGGAATAATACATTGCTTCCAGTATATTGCAGCATTTTTTGCAACATGATTTGCCCAAATAAAGAATTCCTATAACACAAGCAAAAAAAAAGTTTGCCTTTTTATCAAATCTATTTTTATTTTATTCTAGAAGTTTCATTAATTTACATATAAATTGTATCATTTTACAAATAAAAAAGATCAAACAGATAAAAATGTTTGTGACGGGGCTTTATCACGCCTTCTCACTAATCCTCTTGGGGAATCTTTGAGGCCAGATGGCGTTATTTTAATCCAATCCTCTCCAGAATAAAGGGCTATATGCAGATTAGTGAAGAAATATATAACGGAACTTTAGCAATCCCGATTTAGTTAGATAGAAGCCAGATAGTAGAATAGAAGTTTGATGGTAATGGAATGGAAGAATAATAGTAGAGGAATATAGAATACAAGAAGAGACAGAAAGCCAAGGTGCTGATCGCCGTGAGATATTGGTAAGGGATTAATTATAGAAGAGTAATTATAGAACTGACTTTAGCTTATTAAGCAGTCTACAGTAGATAAAAATTCTGAGGTTAATTTCTCATAAAGATAGGGAGTAGTATTTCAGGCGCTATTTACTTAGAATTTATAATTAGGTAATATTATTTCTGATTATATCCTTCTAGTAAGACTTGTGTTGCGTTGATGAATATATATTTTGACAATAATAAATTAGATTTATTATGGAAAATATTGAGTGATCAATCATTTATTCCTACGAATCTAGGTTGCGTAGATGAGAGATAATACTCCCGGGCCGCGGGGTAGCACATGTTCTTTTTACATTGCTTATAATACATGCAATTTATAGAACTAATTTATTTAATGAAAAACTTCATAAAATATGTCTTTTGATAAATTTATCACAGTGGTGACACATTATGTGCTACCTGCATACCATTACAAAAGATTTGTCTATCAGTTTAACAAAGAATTAAATCCCGTTAAAGTAAATAGTTTTTTATATGTTTTTTGCACTACAGTAGCGGTTCTTAAACTGGGGTCCACGGACCCCAGGGGGTTTGCAGCGCCTTTCTATGGGGTCCGTGGAGTCTCTCATGTAATGTTGAGATTTTCCTCTTTTACAGACTCCGAAAGACTTCGTGGAAAAATGGAAAGCGCACTATACCAGACTAGATTACTAAATTGTTAGATTACTAAATTGATTACTACTCGTTAAATCAGTGGGTCCGTAGTCTTGTGGGCTTAATCACGAGCGCAGGGACTGGAGAATATTTCCCTCCCCTTCAGTCTACATGCAGAAATTGTGGAGGTGGAGATAGAGGTGGTGTCGCCATCTATCGTCCCTTCGGGGAATTTCGCCGAGCTAAAATCGTACTGTCACCTGTATGGTGCTCAAGGTCAATGCCCATGTCACGATGAATTTCGTGGGCCTCGATCTGACTACGTCAGACAGGTGGCATTAGAAAACAACAACAACAACAACAAATTGTCATCAATGAAAAAACACTACTAAAACTTGTATTTTGATAAGTCGGGTAAAGATGCTTAAAATCTAGGAGTCTGCGATGTCATGCTGATATATAAAGGAGGGCCGCGGCGATAATAATTTTAAAATTAGCTGCACTACAGTTTTTTCAAATAGAGTATTTTATGCTAGTCATAATTTTTTTTAACTACAAGGAAAAGCACGCTAGGAGCAGTGAATCCCCAATTGCTTGAAAAGTCAACTGCATTAAAACACTCCAACTCCGTGTAAGGCAATTAACTTTTCCGTGTTTTTATTTGATTTTGATCTTAAAATGCTTATATTTCTACTAATTCTTTTGCCCTATTTTAGGATGTAAGAATCTTTTATTGAATATGAAGGGTGATTCAGTGCCATTAGCAACAACCTTGCTGTGAATTTTGTTTTTTAGAATCCTCACACATCTTCCAAAATAGTTGATACTATTCTTCGAAACAGTGAAAAATTGAATTTTTTTTAAAACTTTTTATTATCATTATAGCCTTTAAAAAGGATCTTTCTATTATTTGCATGAGTATAGCACACTTCAGAAATAAATAATATTGTATCTATCTAGAGTTTGTTTTCGAATGCTTCAAATGAAACGCGAGGAAAAATTTGTGGTTATAATTTGAAGATTAATTATTAATTAAAATGCCGTGAAATTTTACATTCTTTGTAGATCATAATAATGTAATATAGGCCTTATTGTAGACGACTGATATACTTGCCTTTTAAAAGAAGAAATTAAAGAAAAAAATAAAAAGGTTTAAGAAATATGTTTTGTGGCTAAAATACCACCTGTCTGACGTAGTCAGAACGAGGCCCACGAAATTCATCGTAGCAAGGGGCTAGAAGTACGCCTGTCGTTGGCCTTGTGCACTATGCAGGTGACAATACGAATTATCTCGGTAAAATTCTCCGAAAGGACGATAGATGGCGACATCACCTATCTCCACAATTTAGGTATGGAACTGAAGGGGAGGGAACAATTCTCTATAAATATACGAGTCCTCTGCACTCGTGATTGAACCCATAAGACTTTCGGACCCACTGATTTAAGGAGCACGTACTCCGAGGGTATTTGGTGGCATCGAGCATCGAACCCAGGCATTCCGGTCTGGAGTCCGATGATCTTACCACTAGGCTACCCACAGTCTAGGTTTAAGAAATGAATTGCTCGATTATTAATGAAAAAATTCATAAAGTAGAAATAATTGCTTGTAGAAATAAAGCTCTCTCACACAAATACAAATAAGAAGCCTTATTCTTTGATATTTGTATTCTTAAAAGACATTGAGTTCTTTTACATTTGACGTTTATATAACCTGAAAATTTTGGTCGAAAATTATCAAAATTATTTATAGAATTTTGATTGATGGAAATTGATATGAGCTATTAGTGCTTTTTTAATGATACTTGACCAATTAAATAAGAACGACACGTTTATTTGGATTTGGATAAAATACGCAATTAAAAAGAGAAAAAAATGGGAATTAAAAACAATAAAGCAAAGGAAAAAAAGAATGACATTTATCTTTATTTTATTTTATTTTATTTTGTCTTCCAAAAATATATTGACATTCTTTTCATAAATAATGTTCGTATGTTCTGAAAAAATTATTTTAAATTTTCTCAAAACTCTCTCTGAAGAAGGAAATTCAAAGTATATGGTTTGTTACTAAGTGGCATTTTATAATAAAATTCAACAAATTGCGTATAAATGCCTTGTAAGTTTCAATTACACAACTAATAAGCCTGAAAATCCATCTGCCTTTATATAACTATGTGATACCTCCTAAAACACACACAGCTTGGCGTAGAATAAAAGCTCTTTAAAAACAAGTAAATTGAGAAAACTAAATATTTGGTACATTTTTTTGACGTTCTATTCTTACAGAAATTATTGAAAATTCTCTAGCACCTACAGTAAACACTTGCATCCCTGACTTCCCATGCCTGATTACCCCATTCATTAATCTGCCCGACCCCAAACTTCTCTACCTCAACAAAACTCGACCATTGATTATTCAACAGGATGCCACCATGAAAACATCCGCCTTTTTATGTAAAAGCCTATTTCAGTCCCTTTCGCAAGAAACAGTAAAGGAAAGGACTGCTAAATGTTATCGGAGGACTTGTGTACGATGGTAACCATGGCAACTTCTAACCCTTGGCTTGACCAATAACTCAATTTATCTGATTAAATTAGATACAAAATAGCGTACTCAGTTTGATTAATACATGCTCTAGCTGGAAGGAGCAGCGCATCTATACGCCCATTAGAACAAATTATTACCCACATTCTTCTCTCTAACAAGAGGAATTTATGCCGGAGTTTTCGAATAGCGAGGAATTCATTAGAGAAGGGTTTGTGCATAACTTATGGGGAGGATTGGACAAAGATTTGCTTTTTCGGATACTGTCCAACTCCGATGATGAAGTATTTTGAGTAATAAAATTTAATATTTAAGCATGCTCGCGTTCCCTGTAAGGAATCTAAATTAAAACTTTTCAATGGTATAGTCGCGTATTCACTTAATATTAATATGTTAACATAATGGATAAGGAATAATAGTAAGATCATATATTCAAGTTTATTTATCAGGCAAAGCTACCAAACGATGATTAATAATAATAATAATAATAATAATAATATTTTAATTTTTTAAACGTAAGTATAAACATATATCTACCGTGAAATACTACGTATAACTAGGGTTTGCCGCCCCGGGATCTCGGGATATCTCGCTGTATCTTCAAATCCTAAAATCCCGGGATTTAATTTTTGTCTAAATTATGTTTGAACGATTTTTTTCTCATCAATATTTTCTAATAATTTAATTCTTAGATAATCTCGCTCTCTCTATTTTTTTGGAAATATGTAAGAAAATTTCTTTTGTGCATTTATCTTTTAATATTAATCAATATATTGAAAAAATAATCTAACGGAACAGTTTTAAACTCCGAGTACTAGACTACTTGACGCATTTTAATTTTTTGCATTTAATATTCAATTTACAATTAAAACTGATGAGTTAACAAGTGGTTTGGTAAGCTTAATACAACAATAAGGGTAGTTTATCAGTGTGATTTTCAAAAATGGGAAAAACAATAAAACAAGTAATTAATTAAATTTTGTTTAGATGTTTTTGGACAAATAATAATATTAAACCAATTTTTTAACTATGTTTTCAAGTTTTATTATGTAATTTTGTAAGGCATTTGCACGTGAGGGTTGCCCTACTCCTATGTTTTCCTTGTGACCTAGAGGTGTGGGAGTGAATGAAGAATCAGACGTTGCCATAATCTTAATATATCTTTATTAAGATCTTAACTTAAACAATATACAATAGGGATCTTAATATTCTAACTTAGCGGATCTGAAAGGAAGCGACACACAATGCGTACTACCAAATAAGCGCGACCCTGACCACTATATTTAACTTTAACTCCTTATCCTAATCTCAGTATATATACAGTTCCTACCTCTATATCCTAGGTAGCAGCAACGCACTCGAATCTTAAATGACTTTTCTTTATCTCGCGTGGAATGGTATCCATTTTGACTTGAACGCACTGGTACAAATAGCTGAGCTCTTGCATGTCGGATAACTTCTCACACTTTTAACTTTAACAGTCCTAACCACAGACTAGCATAATCACTTCCCAAAGGCCACCCTGCTTACGCTAAACTTCTGCTATTTAAAAGGTTCTTAATTTGTATAATCACACTTCGCTTCTGGATTTGGTTGGAAATAATTTGCCTTTTCGGCCCCAAAGAACCCAAGAGGAGTTTTTAGTAGAAATCGCAATGAGCCCGTCACAATTTCAACAACACAACGTGTAAGTATTTTTCATAAATAGTTCAATCCTAATCCCAGAATTTGGATAGTAAAATCCCGAAATTGAAAATATAACACTGGATTGCAAACCATTCGTATAATGCGCATCAACGTTTAACACCCACCTATACTTCCAAGCTTCATTTTAAAATTTTTAGGTATATTCGCCATATACCGTGGACTTACCAACTATACACTGCTCTTAAGTTTTGAAGTCATTTTTTCGAGGTAATATCCAAGGTTTTTGAAAAAAAAAAATAGAATACTTCTGAAACTACCACCCATTAAGTTCATAAGGTATGTCATTTCTTTTAAATCAGCAGTATTTCGATATGTATAGAAGTCTAATTCTTTTATGCTCATTGCTTTATATTTTTAAAGCTATCATTTTTATACCAGCCGTATAATGCTCATCCGTACATTTCGATCTAATTTTTTTGTGGAAAAAGTGCGCGTTATACACCGGATTTTATGGTACATTTCTCTAAGCTCTGAAATGAAAATTTTAACTTCGATTTATTTGAAAAAGTATAATTGACAAAAATCACATGAATTACAATCTCCAAAAGTTGAAACTCAGAAGACTGGTTAACAAGCAGAGAAGATAAGTAATTTTTTCTAGTTCTCTCTATACAAGCTTTTATCTTTCTTTCTTTCTTTATTTATTTATTTAAAAAAACGTAAACTTAAAAAAAGTTAATTACAGAATGCATGACAGAAAACGAACTGGAAGAAGCATAAAAGTATTCCTTAGCACAATTAAAAAAAAAACAATGAGTCAAAGCGAACACTCATGAATAAAAGAATAAAGAAAAGAACTAAAACCATATTGAGAATAAAAATCAATATTTATTAAGTGTTCAAAGCGATAAAAACTTATATCTAAAAATACTAAAAGAAATGTTAAAAAACCAAGTTCTTCAAAATTGCTGTTAAAAATTTTATAAAAATTATACATATATATAAGGAGAAATACTCTCTCTCCCTCTCTCTCTCTCTATATATATATATTTATATATAAATGCACCCGATTAATTTATTTTCAAACAACCAATTGTTTTTTAAACTTTTCGCTGGCATAGCAAAAGAATGCTGCTTAAAATATCAAGAAGTCAGTCTCATTATTTGATGACTTTATGGATTTAAATCATATGATGCTAAATCATGCGAATAAAAAAAATTTTCTCTATAAAACAAGCAGCTCAAGAATCTAATTTGTACCTTCTTTAGAGTTTCGATTTTATTTTTATAATAAGGGTCTCGAAAAAAAGGCTGCAACACTGAAGATTCAAGCAAAAAGACCAAAATATTAAACCTTCAAGGCAAACTCGTTAGACAATTCTCTAGTTTTATGTTTGAAGAACCAAGTGTCTACGGTAAGTTGGTGTTCAAGGCCGAGAAATCGGCGATGTCGAATCAAAAGTTCGAGATTTAGTGCCTTTGAAGAATCACAGTGTCGAGGCTCAAAATCCTCCCATTTGAGCGGTGTGAAATTTGGAAAAGTGGCAACAGCTCAGGTGCCATCCTCATCTTGTAGCTACGGTAGACTGGTGGTCAAGGTAACGGACTAGTGGGTGGGGTGTCATGAGTTCGAACACAGTACCGTTGAAACCCGCTAAATCGATGCCCGTTAAATCTGTCCCCTCAAATGTCCTCCCGTTGGTGTGGTGTGGAAGTTAGGATAGGGGGAGACAGCTCAGGTGTCATCCTCGTCACTCGACCATGGTTCAAAATTTCATGGCCCGTCCCCCAAACCCCTCGTGTAGCTGAATAGTGTGACGTTAATATACACTCATGCCATCATCATCACGTGGTTTAAATATCCGAGGTCCACTGCTCATATCCCACTTGTTGCTTCCTAGTATGACATAAATTAAAATCAAATTGAGAAACCCAGTGGTATTTATATGCATACGAAGCCATCGGTATGTTCAGCAAAGTTAAGCTTGATATTTAATGCTATTTCATTATTTTTATTAGAATTTCTCGTTATTTTCTTATTTACTTACATCTTCATTATTTCACTTCTTTCTTTCGTGTTTAACTGCAGAAAACTAGCGAAATCACGCACCAACTAAGAGCAACGTAATCACTACACACATAATATCTGTCAAAATGGGAGGTATTTACTCTTTCCTCATAAACTATAAATCCTTTAGAAATATTTTAAATATTTTTTTTTTCTTTTTCTTTTATTTATATTTTTAACTCAGTTCCTTTAGCTTCCTTCCCGGTTAAAGCAATCTCGTTTTTGAATGAGAATAAGCATAGAAACTGCTCTTTTATGAACTGAAGATATATCTTATTGTTATGTGAAGGGCGGGGCATTTGTTGCTCAAATTAATGTTTAAATGCAAATTACTAATACTAAACGCAATTCCAGTAAAACAGAACTGAATATGAGATAACATTTGTCTCTACATATCACATGAGCCGCACCCAAAAGTTAAATGACCTAGAACAATGTGCACATGAAATATTAAAATTTAGGATCAATTTAAGAGCTAAACCCAATTAAGTATGCAATACCTTACACACAAATGAAGGTATTAATTAATTAATTATTGGTCGAATGAGATATAAGATGTTTTAAAATGTCTATCTGTTTTTAATAATTTAAAATTCATTTTGAGCCATATGTACTCTCACGAACAAATTTCTATAAAGTATTTCTGTCAGGTAAAAGTAGTGTATTTTGTAATTTACAACAATAAAAAATAAATAATGTAAATTTCCGCAAAATACCGTAAGCAAAAAATTAGATTTTAATGCATTTTCTTTCGAATTAAGAAGTAGTTTATTTCTATTGATTAAATTTTAGATTTTAAAGGAAATATTTCCATTCCTTTATCAGCTAGATCTGGGGTACCCAACCTTTTTTTCTGTCGGGCCGCACACATATGCTAGCTATTTCACGCGGGCCGCACACATATGCTAGCTATTTCACGCGGGCCGCACACATATGCTAGCTATTTCACGCGGGCCGCATACTTATGATGGCTGTATCACGCGGGCCGCAACATGACGATTAATGGAAAGGGAGGGGAGTGCGTTAAGACCAAGATAACATAGAAAACTTAAAATGTGGAAAATTGATCCAAATATTAAACTCCTATTTTGCTTATTTTTTATTTTTGTCAATGAATTTTTCTAAATTGGAAGTATATAAGAATCACTCCTTCCACAATTTCTGCATCAGTAAACTTTTTCGTAAGACTAGCAATAATATAACAAATTTCATAGGGTGCCTTTGTTACCTCTGTGACATTACCACTGACGAAACACTTTTTTGCTGTTGTAAAGATTATTCAAGAAAGCTTATTTATCGCCACTTGAAAGAGATCTTGGAGGATAAGTGTCATCGAACAATTCCTGCTTACTGGTATTTTTTAAATACAGCAGCACACACACTTTCATGGCAAATCAAACAATTACTGATCCATGTTTGTTTTTCAATACAAAATAGTCAACTTGCCGATCTTCTTGATCTATTTTCTTCGAATACTTTTCGTTTGCAAGATGTGAAAGATAGTTGAAAATTAGTTTCATTCATAAAATGGTCACTGCTCCACTGTTGTCTATCATCACTAATCAGGAAAAAATATCAATTCGCAACCATGCGACATCGATAGCAAGAAGCAAAATTAATATATTTGATTTTTAACACAGAATTTCCCTCCAAATTTGCATAAATAAATTAATTTCGAAGAGCAATGGGTCATGAAGAGCCGGGCCACTTAAAGAGGCCCGGTGGGCCACATGCGGCCCGCGGGCCACAGGTTGAGTATCGCTGAGCTAGCTACTTTCTTTATATAAGATAACGTCCCTTCAAAAATATACAGTATTGGTATTTAATATACACTAAAAACCATAAGAAAAAACATAAATCATGAACTAAAATTCAGATTAAAAGTTGCGGATTCGCGTTTCCCAATGCCACCGTTTTACACAGAAGCACGCGTATGGGATGTATTGGAGGGAAAAGGAAAGGCCTAAATAAAAAGCAAATTTTTCTATGGAGTAAATAAATCCATCTCAAAGACTATCTAGGTATTTTTAATGCATTCAAAAATCTTCGGAATAGTTTTACTCATTCCAGCTCAGAGAAAAAGATCGGATTTTGGAAAGGCGTATATATACTGCTAGAGCATTTAATGCACCGGTTGAGTGGGACGTACATATACGCCGGTAGCAGTTAAGTGGTTAAGGTAAAATGTGCTTCACAGAGAATCAAAATCCTAAAAAATAAACTAAAATATAGCCACATTGTAATTATTGTAACTCATAAACCTTCCAACAACGCTAACTAAGAAACTAGTAGACAATTTATTTAAATACGGAATCCAAAATAAATGGAAATAATACACATGGTGATTATATAATTTTTAACATGAACGGTTGCTAATGAATTAAAGCAAATAAAATTTTATTTAACTTCCTTTTAGATCAAATTTACCTTTACCAAGTCATATTTTATTAAAGGGAAATGGACAAAGCTGTTAGCATATTATTCTTATTTTTCTCTCTAATAGTGCTGTGGATTGGTTATTACCATTGAACACCTAGTATATTCCCCTAGAGCTGGTATAACTTTTTAGTGTAGCATCGTTTAGGTTGATATCAATAGCAAAAATGTAATTTTGAAGCAGACAGTTTCCTCCCCAGAAGGAGGCATCTAAACTCTGAAGATGTGAAATTGTACTGGAATTTAATTTTAACACGAACAACCAAGCCAAACAGTCACTCTAGGGATCTTTAACAGACCCTATAATCATGCGATATGGAAGCTATCGATTTTTTGCATCAGGAAAATCCACCGACTTGACCAGGGGTCAAACCCGTACAAGGCCAGTACCAAACCAACTATGCCACCAACCAGGATTTGTTTAATCTATTTTAAATTGAACAATTCGCAATATTCTCAAAAAAAATTACAATTTAACAATATCCACAAAACTACAGGCTAAAGTCCCATGGGATCCCATATGCTTAAGCGCTCTCAATCCAACAGTTCAGTAAAAACTAACTCTAAATAACTTCTTTTACTAAGCCAAATGTTGATACTGAACTCTACCCGTGCTTCAAAATATAAATTAAATACAAATTCTATAAGATTTACTGGAGGCAATTTAGAGTTTAATCCAGGGGTATTCAACCTTTTCTTCTGCTGGGCCGCATACATATGTTAAATATTTCACGCGGGTCGCAACATGAGGATGAATGGGGGAGGGGGAGAAAAATGCTTTAAGATCAAGATAACATTGGAAATTCAAAATGTGGAAAATTGATTGAAATATTATGACTCCTGTATTGTTTTCAGTGGCGTAACGTGCACCCCCGCAACCCCCGCATCGTGGGGTCCCAAGGTTCTAAGGGGCCCAAAACCTGACTTTGCAGGGGGACCCAAATGTTCTCCGTTACACCACTGATTGTTTTTTAATTACTATTTTTTATATTTTTTATTTTTGTCACTAACACTAAATTAGAAGCATTTATGAAGCAATCCTTCACAATTCCTGCATTAGTAAACGATGTCATATAATTACCAATAATATAACATACTTCATAGGGTGTCTTTTTTACCGCTGTGATATTACCACTGACAAAACAGTTTTTGCTGTTTCAAATATTAATCAAGAAAGCATATTTATCACCTCTTGAAAGAGATTTTCGAAGAAAAGTGTCATTGAATGTGATTCATGCTTATTGATATTTTTAAATACAACATGTTCGTGACAAATCAAACAATTACTGATCCATGTTTGTTTTTCACTACAAAATAGTCAACCTCCCAATCGTCTTGAAAAGATATATTTTTGCGAATATTTTTCGATGTAAGGTATGAAAGATAGTTAAAAACTAGTTGCACCATAAATTGTCACCACTGCACTGTTGTCTGTTATCGCTAACCGTAACTCTTCCAAATAGAAAAAAATATATATAAAGTCGTACCCGTACGACACCGACAGCAAAAAACAAATTTGATATATTTGATTTCTTGACAAAGAATTCCCACCAAATTTTTAATACAATGTTAATAAATAAGTAAATTTCTCAGAGCAATGAGCCATGCCCGGGCTACTTAAAAAGGTTCCGTGGTTCGTAGGTTGAGTACCGCTGGTTTAATCGAAAAACATGTTTTTTTTACCTTAATTTTGCACATGAATGCAATTAATAATAACACAAGAGATATTAGTGATAAACTTCATTATTCAAAAAAACACTGAACTTATAGCCAATTTCTATAACCCATACAGTACGTATTAGTAAGTTCTTGCAGCCTTAACATATTTAATGTGTATTAAATATGCTACACGACGTTATGAGCTTCTGACCATGATCACTCAGTTGCAGTTAGCTGTATTATATTGTATAAATTTTTCTTGAAACAATCATTCCCCGCCTCATCTATTATATTTTAATGTCCCATATATATATACATCTCATTTAATAAAAATTTAGTTCTTTTAGAAGTAGAATGCTAACTAAAGCGACATTTTTCGATATTTTTAAACAGTCAGCAAATGACAACTCTTTTAATTATATCGTATTTTTGTATGCAGAAGATATATATGTGTTATTTTTTTAAATCCTCTTTCACGAATAATATTTTTCTAGTTTACAATAATGAGGAAAATTTTATTCTCATAGTCATAAACGTTCGAATCACGCTTAATCGACCCACATTCATCCCATAATGAGCCTTTCCGGAAACTAAAATTACTCATATCAGCAGTCAATCTCGGTCCAGTTTTCACAAGATCATTTGACAGAGCCTGTTGAAAATGCGTAAACACATCCCTAAGTCACCCCTCAGATGGAAGAAAGATTTAAAGTTTGCTCCAAGTCGCACAAATTAATGCTGTCATATATATCACTGGATGATTCCTTCCATTCTGAAGGGGAGTTTATATGCTTCTCCTTAAACTACCTACTTTTCTACGGCTGGATTTGAAAAGCTTAAGATTCTGACAATAAATTTGTGGGGTTATAATTTAGGTGACTGGATATTTGATAGACGAGAGATGCAGTCACAGGGTGGGCTGCTTATTAGATGTCTCCAATTTTTGTGCTTGAGAATGGAGAAGATTGCGAATGATTTAGACAGGGAGGGGAGATCACCTAAGCCTTTTGGGGAGGAAACAAATCATGCAATTAAGAAGATAATAGATTCTTGTAATCATGTGGGGTATATTTTATGGGATGCTGATATTTCAATTAGGGAGTCTTCAGTTGATAGAAATGAGTTAAGGTGGTTTGATTGAAGATTTTGTTCTAATCTTCGAAAAGATAAGAGTTAAGAAAGTTACTTGCTTGCAAAGGTATTCTACGTTTCAAACGATTTTTTATTTAGACAAAATGAATTTATTTTATAATTTTATATAGCTTTTTAAGTTGTATTGCCATTGTGCCCTGGGAGAGGGGATATTTGTATTAATTTGTTCTAATAAATTTATATCACGTTGTAGTGAATTATTCCTGGAATTTTAATTAAAATATTTATCGACTCTCTATTTTTCATTTGCTATTTTTATAACTAATAAAGATAAAATCTTTTTGCACTTTACTGTGGAATAATTTGATGTGCCTGTTGCAAGAATAAATTAGAACTAACGTCTCGTTAGTAACGAGAGCTAATTTTGAAATCAAACTTTTCATCCACTTTGTCTAAAACAAAGGTGAGGGCTTTTTGTTTGTTCGTTTGTTTGCTTGTTTGCTTGCTTGTTTGTTTAATTGAAAAGGTCATATGAAGTTATATATGATCCATTAATATCAAGTGAAATCTTTTCAGATACAATATAAAGTAATACAAAATTAGTTTTCATATAAAACAGCATTTAATTAAGTACACTTATAGACTTAAAAACGTGTGTTTTAAAAACATTGTAAATAACCATTGTTTTTAGGCTGGCCTATCAGTCATGAAATTTCATGTACTTTCTTACTGTATTTTAGTAATGCAGTAAGTATAGATCTTGTCTTCACAAATACAATTTTTTATATGTTGGTAATTTATTAAAACCTCAAATGAATCCGATGACGAAACGCAAGAAAAATGAACTTAAATGTATGGATGAGAACTACAGGATTTCTTTTGCAAAATTTCAATTCATTTAAAAGTCCGCCTACAGCTTTCGAGGGAAGGATTCCTCATTTTTGGATTTTCAAACCTGTAAAATAGAAACATGTCTTCACAATAACTTTAAAAATATTATAAAACCATAATAATATTTGAACAAACAAGAAAAAAGTATAAGGTAAGGGAATTACATATTTTATCCATTGAACATAAACTCACAATATCACACACGCTTTGATTCTTTCATTAATTTAAAACACTATGAGCAATTTCTTCAGCATGATTGTGAGTTCGGTTATTAATATGGCATTTTTAATCGGGGTATTAATTCCAAATTATAAACAACTATTTGGATAGTAAGTATTCTTTTAATGAAGTCACAGGGAAAACATAATTGTTCAAATAATTGTGATGATCTAAAGATATACTGTGAATCAAATATTTTACTTCTGAATCAGCTAAAATCCTCAAATTCCTTAACTTTGCCACTCTGTTATGCATATTAATAAGATATTTTATTCTAAAAAACAGATTATAAAAATACGTGTGGGAATTCGTTACTTATTTTAAAATAATAATTATTCAAATAAAATTAATTTTTTATCCTTATATTAAATTTAAAGACATAAAATATTTTAAAAGTCTGATAAATGTTACGGCAAATTTTATTTTATTTCTTAGTTTTATATCAGAGTGGTATCCAACATGTGACCCCCTTGTTCAGATAACTGAGTTTACTTCGGAACTTATTTTTATTTTTAATATTCAACTGCTATTCACGATCTTTTTTAAACGAAGGAAATATCCGTCAAAAGAGCTGTTATGTACTTAACCCTTAACTTCGCACTGTTGCATTTCTGGAACATATGATTTATTTTAATTTAACAGACTCAATATATTTTTTAATTACCTACAAATCACTTATCTGAGAAAAAAAGATTACTGCAGTGAAATACATGTTAATTTTGTCACTAGATGGAAGTACATTGTTTCCAGAAATCACAACAATTATAAAAATATCTGATGCTTCACAAGAACTGTGTTTTTGCTATAAAAAAATCCATCATATTTTATGCTTCCTCTTGTTTATAAACGAAATTAATTACCAGGTAACAAATTTAAATATTTTTTGATGAATAATAAAATCCTCATATAAAAAAAGTTTTGTAATTTACAGCACTACTGCGCAATGTTGCACTTCTGCAACAAACAAAAAATTGACTGAAATTCAATTTAAAACTGCTTAGTTTTTTTTCATATTTTTCCCTTTTATTATTACTTGAGAACTAGCTGATATAGTTTTTTCATAGAAATTTAAAAAATTGCGAAGTTAAGGATTAAAAGAGGAGTTTAAAAAATGTGTTATTATCATAAATAGTTTGAATAGTATCGGTTTTCGATGCCTTATTGAGAATTGTTCCGTAACTAGACCAATTTTGTATAAATTAAATATATATTTTTACTTCGGATATATATGCTTTCCCCTTCTTTTAATGATTCTTTTTATTAATGCAAAAGTTCATCATAAATTTACAACAGGGGCGCACACAGGAATTTTTCAAGAGGAGGGGCAGGTCGGAAGTCCAGTATTCTCGTATCTTGCTCCAATACGCCATCCAATATATATATATATATATATATATATATATATATATATTAATTTATATATATTTATATATATTGATTTATATTATATATATATATATATATATATATATATATATATATATTAATTTATATATATTTATATATATTGATTTTTATATATATATATATATATATATATATATATATATATATATGAAAGAAATATGTATTATATATCAAAAACAAGAAATAATAGATAATGAACATAACAAGAAATAGCGTAATAAAAATATAAAAGCTGAACATGAAGAACAAAATTATAGAGAAATAAAAAAAGAAACTACAAAAAGAAGAACCTAGCGAGTCAGAAAGCAATTTCGGACTTAGGACCGAATAAGGGTTAAACTAGTTTGAAGGCGCCATCCTTCCCCCTTTGCAACTCTGTAGGAAAAACCAAATAAAATAAAATAAACAAAAATTCAGAGTATGGAAAATTCAGAGAGTATGATAAAAACCACTCACTACTATTATGTAACAAACTCTCCCAAACTCTTAATGCAGAAAAATCGCAAAATAATTACGTAAGAAAAGTAGAAAAATGCTAAAACAATTACATAAGAAAAGTATCATTCAAAAAATAATTTAACAGAATTTCTTTACTCACAGAGCTTTTACGAAGAGAATCAAGCGTCTTAACATCAATGAAAATCAATTATTCACCAAGTTAAAAAATTCGAATATACATAAACACATCTTTTGAGCTAACTTTTAAACCAGCTAGCAAAAGACAGATATCAAAAAAGACGACGATCAAATATGGTAGAATTTGAATTGGTTGATTGTCAAAAATGTAAATTTGCTAGGCTCTAATTTGGTTTGTCAAAAATATAAATTTGCTAGGCTCTAATTTGGTTGGTTGTCAACAATGTGTAAGATGTTCAAGATGTGTGTGGAAAAAATGTAAACTGTGATATGAGTGTTATGATATAATCTTCACAGCAAGACCACTAACACGCTGACTTTGAAATCCTATTGTTGTGTAGTGGTTTTGGAATTCGAAGTAGCAAGACGGTTAATGTATTTGTGATGAATATAAGTTCTTAAGAAATTAAAAGGGTATTCATGATCTAAACAACATTGAAAATTTTTTTTATATTATTGTATTTATCTATTTTGTGGGTAGTTAAGTTATCATTTCTAAATAAAAAATTCAAAATGATATTTCTGTAAATTGATATATGCAAATTACTATTCCATACGGGAATTTTAATTATATGGAACTTAAACGAATCTCTTTTGTCAAAAATGTTACTGACTACATTATTCTTAATAAGATGCAAGTCTAAATCCAAGAATTCCACCATATTAGAGTTGAAGTTAGTTTTAAGGAGCTTGAGATAATCAGGGTAGAACGTAATATTTGGTTTGTATTCACTATTTTTAACAAAAATTATTATATCATCTATATAACGATAAATCAAGTAAGAATCATTTACAACATGATCAATTTCAAAAAAATGTAAACATAGGTTCTCTAAACAATTACTAGCTGGACCACCCTGAGGTAATCCTTTGATCTGTTTATAAAGATTCTGATAAAAAAAAATGCAATGAAATTTTCTTTTAATACGAGGTTAACAAGAATATCAAACTTTTCTTTTTTCATTAAATTATATAATTCATATTTATCATAAATTAACTGTAGAACCTTAATCATATCGTCAATATCTATAGAATTAAAAAGGTCCTCGAAATCAAAGCCATGCATGGAAAAAATTAACATATCCTTAGTAACTCTAGCAATTTGTAAGTTATCAATTAGATTTTGAAGAAGAGATTGTAAGATCTTCCCAGACTTCGTGATATATGTATTGTACCCATTAGTGATACTACGGAATTTTATAGGGCTTTTATGAAATTTTGGTGTTAAAAAATACTTGGATATTTAATATTATTTAGATGAATATTCAGTCTTTTGTTCAAAGCTAAAAGACGATTATCATCTTCTCTATTATTGTGAATTGATTTTTGAAATGAATTATTATTTAAAATGTGGTTACTTAATATTTTACTGTTAAAGTATTTACAAATTATGGCATAATTAGCAGAGACCTTATCAACATATGTAATCACGAAGTCATTTTGGATAGTTTCTATTGATGATTTAAGATCTTTATACATAATTTCATTTTCAACAGTGAAATCTAATTCCCGAATTTCTGTTGCTACATAAGATCTAAATTGATTGAAAGCTTCAATCGGCATTCCGTATTTAATTGCAATTTTAAGGTAGAATTTATCTAAATCTTTTATGATTTGTTTCATAACGTTAGATTTATTTTTTTGTGATCATCAGTCTAAAACCGGTACCTTTTTCCATAAAATTTCTTAACAAATCATCTTTCACGATGCTAAGGTCTCCTGTGACAACGTGCTGATGATAATCATCAATATAGTCTCGATATAGATTGCATTTACATGATTCTGAACTTAGGAGCTCCGAGACTTGATTATAATTAAATATAAATCTACCAAGTTTCTTGTTGCATTTGAAAGCCTTTTTAATAATAATATTTTTAATAGGAAAAATGGATTGATATTTTTGAAATATACTTGAAAAATTAATTTTGTTATAGGATTTATTCATAAATATATATATATATAATACTGTACAATATTCTGTAGAGTAATTTTCACTTGCATCTAATTTAATATTAATTTTTTGTACTAAATAGTTATTAAGGTCTCGAAACATATGCATACCAAGAGAATCCCGAAATTTATATCTGCTTAAAGTATCTGTCATAATTTTAATTTCAGTTTTATTCATGCCAAACATAAACGATTTAATTAAGCCTGTGTTGTAATTATCATCAAATTTAACAGCTAATTCTAACATAGAATTCTTGAGGGTTGGCATGTCTCTAGTAACTCTTTTTCTACGTTTAGCTCTTGAAATTCTCGCTAAACGAATATTATTACTATTATGAATAGATTTATCAAAATTCGGAATATATAATGAATCCTCGGATTTTTTTAAACGTTAGTAAGACACTTTCACCTTTCCAGATAACATTCAAACCATAAGGATAATATGATCTAAATGAACCTATAAAAAAGTTTTGGAACCATAATCTTTGTTTAATATTTGGCACTATTCTATGTATATGTACAGTTATGTTATTGAATCCATGTTTATGAAAGTGTCCTATCTCAATCTTAGCCTGGTTTTTGTTGCAATCAAATTTTCTTGTATCAGACCTATGTTGATTTAATCTAATATTGATAGTGTTTGAAGTCTGACCTATGTAAGCGAATTTACATATGTTGCATGTCATTTTGTAAACACAGTTAAAAGTCTTACAAAATATATAACCTGCATCCATATCCAACTGTTCCCCACTCATCATGCCACATGCCTTGCATCTTTTATCAGTGCAAGATCTAAATTTTAGTTTTAAAACTTGAATATCTCTGAAAAGCCTAGTTTCCAATATGTTACTAAAACCCTTATCTCTTTGTTTTTTATCTATACAATCGAAAACATGAATATTTCGTTTTGCTGTACGAGATAAATTCTTAAATTTAGAGTTCCAAAAAATTCGAGTTTTAAAAATTCTAACACGACAATGTTTAGAAACAGAAGGGTAAGCAAAAAAATTCTGATTATCAAAACAATTCACACATTTTTTTGTATTTTTTTATAAAATTTATAGTTTTTTTATATGCCAACTCAGAACCTTTGTGCCCATCTCCACAATTATCTAAAGCCATACCTAAATATATACCAAATCTCTATATAAAGGTTCATAAAATGGTAGATGGATAACGATGGTACAGATACCATTATACTGTACCACCGAGCAATGTCATACCCTGGTATAACAAATTGCCAGTCGCATAAAACTTGTTATTTTTCAAATTCATAGTTATTTAAAAGTTGAAGGTACATTGAAAAGACCCAAATAAAATATCATTAGCAAAACTTTTTCAATCACAATAATATAAAGTGAAACAATGAGCAATAATTCCATAAAATCTAATCCACTCATATACAACATATCCACGATTACTTTATAGGCACAAAATCAGAAAAGTTGGCATAATATTTTTATATAAACAAGATAAACACACAAGGAAAATGAACAAAGCCAAATTAAACTTAATAAAAGAAAAACATTCATAGACAAGATTTTGAATCTAATGCCGATTTCAAAATTCGCTATAAGCAAACATACTCTATACTGACTACATACATAACTGAACAAACTCATTAGAAAATAGATTTATACATAGATAAGCGCAAAGCAGCCAAATGAATGCATAAAATATATATGAAAGAAATATGTATTATATATCAAAAACAAGAAATAATAGATAATGAACATAACAAGAAATAGCGTAATAAAAATATAAAAGCTGAACATGAAGAACAAAATTATAGAGAAATAATATATATATATATATATATATATATATATATATTAATAACAGTTTTACTTTTAATGAAAAAAAACACAAAGCCTTCTCTATATACTTCTCATAAAACACGACCAAAAGATATTAATACATATAGTTATATATATAAATTATGCACTACAGAATTATGCAAACAAATATAAACACACAATTGATTACCCGCTTCATGTTTATCAAAATTCTGGACGCGATCCAGGAATTTGTAAAAAACAGCTCTAGAGGCACGCGCGTAAAAAAAAATCATTCGTGCGTTAGTTGGTGAGTTGGGTAATCCTAACTACCGATTACATGATTATAACTCTAAAACATATATCTATTTCCAAATATTAAACTGAAAAACCATCAAGCAACATCATTAATTCGATGTAATGATCTAATAGCTATTTTAATAAAGTAGTAAGTAATAGCTGAATAATTTTTCTCATCGCACGCTTTCGGAGAGTTAATGACCGTAATAACCTGTATGATTTAATAAAAAAATCGCTTAGGACAGTTGAGAAAAGAATATATCTATATAGTTCGTGCTCGTGTGGTTGTTTTTGTATTTGTACTTGTTGCGTGTAGTTCAACCAGTTATCGTAATGCATTTCGTTTTCTGGTTGTCATAGTAACGAAGTGGATGGATAGTTGGACGCATCAACCAAGTTTTTCCGCCGAGAGTTACGGGTGGAGTACAGAACAAACCTTTTTGTGCATGGCCTCGCCCACAGAGAAGTGCAATACTTCACGCTTTATCGCCCGCCTTTAGTATATTTTTCTGTTTTTATTCTATTTAATTTTTGAAGGGATGGGGGGATTTTCTCTACTTATAAATCAGTTCACGCAGGAAAACTAACTACATTCGGGAATTCTTAGTCTGGAAATGTTAAGCCTCCATGCTTACAGTGGCGTAGCTACCAGTAGGCTAGGCGGTGCCATGCACCGGGACCGTGAAACTTAGGGATTCCCTCGGACACTAATCACCAAGCAAGCCGAACTTTCAATAAGTTCTCCACAACAAGAAAGATTGTAAAACATATCAACACAATTTTAATCATGGAAAGATTTCCTCTAAATTCTTTCCATTGTTTGAATAGTGTTGCGAACTTAACTTATTGAAAATTTTATATTATTTTCATTTTTTTTTATTTTTCTATAAACTGTTACTAAAAGTAAACTTGATAAAAAATCTTACCATACTTATTATTACATCTTAAAACACTTACATAGGAAGCAATTCCTTCCGTAGTTACATTCTATTTTTAATGATAATATGAATCATTATAAGTTAGTTTCCTATTTAAATATTTCACAATCTGCTCGTATCTGCAATAGACTGGTATAAATTTGCCCCCCCCCTCGTCCTCTGTTCTTTTGCAGAGGAGTTTTTTAAAATAATAATAATATTTTTTAGTATTTTCTTGTACACTCATATTTTTTATGTCATTTCCTGCCCTTGTCGGTGGACCATTCTGTAGCTGTAAACCCTCTTGTAAAGGAGTTTGATCCTATCGAAAAAATAAATAGCCAGGGGCTGTCCAACGACGTTTTGTAGCTTAGCATTGCATTTCTCCTCCCTTTTATCGTCAGTAAGTACTCGAGTACTTACGAATTGTATTACATAAATTAGAAAACTAAAATTATGTATATTAAAAACCCAGTGGTGCGTTTAAACGCAAACAAACCCAAGAAAAAGAATACAGTAAGCAAAAAATGTACAAAATTGTCAAATTTCCTAGTCAGCCTTCTACGATTGTCATAGTGTCATATCGAATTTGGGCGACCCCTAAAGCTCACACAAGAAAACTGTTACACATACATGTAGGTATTATGCAGCTTTGTTTTTCTATATTCTGCAGAGGACGACAAAGGCTGATGTTATAAAGTAGCTTTGTATATTTAAAATATTCCTATTTTTTTACTGGATAAAACCCAACCCAAATAGGGTCCTCATTTTTTTACACCAGGGCTTTTGGATACCTCGCTACGCCACTGCGTGCTTAAAACCTGATCTAATCAAAGAATTTCAACTCCAGCAAAATGTAAATACATGCTTTCGCTTGGAACCCGATACAGAAACAATTTAAGTCAATAAATTGCAATGATTATTAAATTGTTTCGATTTTTCAACCCTTGTAACATGGACAACTATTTCGGAAATTCCATTCAATTTCATTTTATTAAAAGTCGAATTGAATTCACGCAACAATTGATACAAAAATGAGGCTTAAAACTCCGTGCATGAGAGGTTACCAAGGTATTAGGGTTAATTTTAATCACTGACCGGGATTATTATTCGTTTCATTAAATAATGTTGTTTAAATCTGTTTTTAGCTACGATTGTATTAAAATAGTGAATTTAAAGTAAATGATGATGGGGATTCCATAATTTAAATAACCACATAGATTGTAGCTAACCTAATAATATTTTTGATTAATTGAATGCGAGAATTAATTACGAAATTATTGCAGCTGAATGAGATAAAAACTATTTTTGCACTTGATTGTAATATATCTGGTTGTATGATTCTGCATTACGTTCGTTATTATGGATAGTCTAGTGATTAACTTATGATTGGCAGCAACAAATAATATCCATCTTATTATAATGCATTACTAAATTATATAACCACAAAAGAGAGAATTTGTGCAATTTCTTAAAGTTGACATAATAAGTAATGTTTTGTTTGTGTATTTAAAATTTATTAATAAATGTTTTCTGTACGTATTGCAACTTTAAAAATTAAAACAAATTTTATCAAAATCTATACAATTTATACATGGCACCCCTGGAATTATAAGTCCCTCTTTCAGCAAAATGGGATTTGTTGCCACTAAAACTTATTGATACACTCATAAACAGTATGGGAGCTCATTCTGAGGCTTGTATTGTAGATCGCAGTGATCACACTTCATATTAGACAGACTTTTCCTGAGGTAAATGCTTTTTCTCTTATTCATGATTTCACACTTTTTGATATAAGTATCTTAATTCAATAATACCCTGTATCTTAATTCAAAATTAAAATCATTTTATACATTTTTTATGTTGCTGTATTCTTTCTCCCATTGTAATACGTCTCTGTGCCAAATTTCATGGCAACACAGTAAATAGTTCATCAGTTTTTTCAGAGAATTAATGTTTGTGACCGTAATTTTGGACATGGGTGTATTTGAGAACAAAAGAAAAAAATGGTGAACTATTTCCTTGTTACTTTTTAAATATTTTATTGTTTTTATTTTTGGGGGATTTGTTTTATAATTTACCTAGTGTGTTTTTCATTTTTTTCTAATATTTTTATATCATTGTTTACGTTGTTTAAGATTTTGAATTCTAACTATAACAAATATGTTGTAATATCATGTGTTATGTGTTTAATTGTTAGTTAAGCCTTTATTTCGTAAATTCGGAAACCAATTTGGTCTTATAACGATTTAATGGACTGTTGCAGTTTTCTACTGCATTGATTGGTGTGTCAAACATTAAATATTCCGTTTTCAAGAAACAAGGAAAATAAATTTACATAAATTGCATTTATTAGTATTTCCACTAATTCTATGCATGATAAATTAATATTAAAGAAAATATAGTGATTATTATCAAAGCGTTTTATTATTTTGATTTAACAGTTTCTCATTTGCGTTAAGCCTTTTATCAGTATTTCAATCAAAATGAGGTTTTAGGAGAAGTGAATGAGTAAATTATTGATGGACTTTGGTGTTTCTATAGAAAATGGGAATTTTACTTCGACACGAAAGATAAAACAATCTTTTTAATATATTATAACACCTTGAAGGCATAAAATTAAGCTTCACTGTATGGAAAATATACGCACTAAGATGCACATTAAAAGGAACAATGCTCTTATGAAAAACAGTGCAACAGTAAATTAAAAGTACACTGTTCTCGGGATTTTTTCTTGTTAGAAACTAAACCGTAATGGAAATGAATTTGGGATGCTTGTTAAAAAAGGATGAAAAAGGTTTTTTTTTGTTTTGCATTTTTTATCTTAAATTGTATCTAGATTTTATATTATTTGTATTTCACCTTTCATTTGACGGGAAATGCTTTCTAAGCATAAAAATAAATAACCGAAATCTAGTACTTTAAGTACAAAAACCGTTGGCGATATTTTCCACTGCTAAGCCACGGCAACCCTATGGTTCAAAAAACGTAGCGTGACCCTACATACCAGGTCTATCACAATCCTCTTGTCTTCATCTCTACCCCCATACAAGTCACTTTTCTTTTTTCTATTATCTTCTTTCTTTTGAGCCCCTTATACCTTTTGTTCTCAAATCGTTCTTCTTTTATTTAAGCTTTCATCAAACCTTATCAAGATTTCCGACGAAAATGTCGGTTCTTCTATGCTTCAACTAATACAGCAACGGACACAAACTGATGACAAGCATAACATCTGCGTGTGTGACTCTTTTTTTTAACGCGCGTTTTTTTATTATTATTATTCTATTTCCTGTTCTTTTTATTCACGTGTAGTTGTTTATTATTTTCTGATTGCAAAAAGTAATATCGGTTGCTTTTTCTTCCTTTCTTTTGTATTTTTTATGTGCGTGATTGTTTTGAAATGATGTGTTGTGATTATCGGTCAGTTAACTTTGTGATTGATTTTTTTTTAATTTAGAAAATTAAAAGGGATATAAACAATTTCCTGCGAAAATGTTACTTTTCCCTTTTAAATAAACGGTATCGAATTTACCACGAAGGTTGTCGGTAACAAAATTATAGCTTCCAAAAAGGTACAGATTGAAAACAGATGATTTAATTGCACGGTTACGTAGGTTTATTTTTTAAAAAAACGTATTATAGTTTTCGAATTTGAGCGATGGTGAAATGATCTTGTGTTATACTTAGTAAAAGTGAATAGATGACTGGGAAAGTAATGAGTAAACTTGCTGATAGTCATAACTAAATTAGTTTAATAACTGCGAACAAAATAATTGTAAAGTTATGCAATGTACTACTGAACAATAAAAGAAAAAGTTAGAAAAAAAGTAGGAAAAAATATATTGAAAAAAAACTTCTAGGTACTTATAACATAATTTCAGGGAAAATGTTTAATAACACAAAAACAAACATGGTTTTTAATGGAATTCAGGATGAATGTTTTATGAAAATAAAAAGTCTTTAAATTTAAGCATTTAAAAGGCAGCATATTAGGAGATTTAATTCATTGTTTTTAAAATTATAAATACATTAATTCACATTAAATAAAACTGTAAAATTTGTTAACAAGCTTTTCTTCATGAAATAAATACTATAATTTTTATATATACATTCACTGATGCTCACTTCAGATAGGTTTGGAAAGTATTATTTTCAGCAATTTGAATTGAACTCCAAGATTTCTTTAAAAAACATATTAAATGCAACAATTTCTTTCTCTAAAAAGTATAATCTCATTTCCAATTGGCAACCAACTGTAATTACATCATAATTTTCTCTTTAATAAAAAGTACATTGCAAAATGCATTTAATTATTATAAGCCAATTTTTCTATTTTGAATTTTGCCTTTGAATCAGTATTTCTTTGATTTTATTTAAACAATCAAATAAATTTATCATAACATTCGGTATAAAGAATATTTTTGTGATATAAAAAGGATATTAATGATAAAGATTTCTTCCTATTTGCTTGATAAAATAAATTACAAAAGTGTAGATAACAGTTTTCATTCATTTGCCAGAAAAAAAATACAAGTTGTATTTCAGTAATAAATGCAATATTTTCATGCATTGCTTAGAAGCAATAATACAGACTGTTTTTTTTCCAGATATAGAAGTTTAAGTTGGCATTACTTTCCAAGATGGCGACCGATTTAACAGCTGTCAAGTGATTTATTCTCAGTTTGGTTTGGCAATTCATCATGAATAGACTCACGCCTGAACAACGCTTTCAAATTGTGCAATTTTATTTCGAAAATAATGGTCGTTTTTCATAAGCGAATTTTGTTTAGCGATGAAGCGCACTTCTGGTTGAATGGCTACGTCAACAAACAAAACTGCCGCATTTGGAGTGAAGCTAATCCACAAGTGTATGTCGAAACACCGTTACATCCAGAAAAACTGACTGTTTGGTGCGCTTTATGGGCTGGTGGAATCATTGGTCCGTACTTCTTCAAAAACGATGAAGGCCACAACGTTACAGTCAATGGTAATCGGTATAGAACCATGATTACTAACTTTTTCATTCCTGAATTGAACAATCATGATGTCCAGGAGTTGTGGTTCCAACAAGACGGCGCAACATGTCACACAGCTCGTGCCACAATCGATTTATTGAAAGACACGTTTGGTGACCGCCTAATTCCACGTTTTGGACCTGTGAATTGGCCTACAAGATCGTGTGATTTAACACCGCTAGACTATTTTTTGTGGGGCTATGTAAAGTCATTGGTCTATGCGGATAAGCCACAAACGCTTGACCATTTGGAAGACAACATTCGCCGTGTTATTGCCGATATACGGCCACAAATGTTGGAAAAAGTCATCTAAAAATTGAACGTCCAGATTGACTACATCCGAGCCAGCCGTGGCAGTCCTATGCCAGAAATCATATTTAAAATGTAATGCCACAAGATTTTCTTTCGAATAAAAAAAATCATGTCAATCGAATAATACATCGTTGTTTTATTGCAATTTAAAGTTCTATATCTCTCAAAAAAACACTCTTTATTAGCTAAAAATAACGAGTAAATTATAAATATAAATTTACGGTTATTATTTCTATATTGCTAATCACTACAACATTTGAAAAAAATGACTATTGTTTAACCCTCAAGCGATCAATTTTTTTGGCCAAAAATGTTCCAAAAAAGGCACAATTTTTTATTACATCTAACAAAACATAATACTCAACAGAATACAAACATGGAAAAAATTTATTTTATTTTTCAATTTTAAAGTTTCCACACTATTTTTAATTTCATAGTTGTGGAAGACAAAGATTCCTAAATATTTGTGTTTTATAAGTACACTCTGCATGGTATAAAGCATAGTTCATATATCTAAAAAAAATTTCTCCCATATTTACAAAATTTTTATGCTTACACCTCTTTTTTTCAATCGATTGAGGATTTTGAGTGTATGTGCATATATACAGTCGGACCTCTATATAACGAAGACGCTAAATCCCGAAAAAAAAGTTCATTATATGGAAAATTCGTTAGATAGATGTTCATCCTTCATTATATTTAATGAACCACATAAAACAAATTTTAAAATCATAAACACAAATATATAGTTCTATAAAAAGTAATTATTCACACCTTTTTGTAAATTAATATCTATTTATTTTATACACATTACTCATCAAGAAAAGAAAAACTGCAAGGAAAAGAAGAATAAAAAAGAATGTCAAGGAATGCAATGTACACTCATTAACATTGAAAATAGCGACCCAAGAAGGAAGCTAAGTACAATCGCGAAACTTTGCAAAAAAGTACAGCGTAATGTGATATGCAAATGATCCAAGTTTTGTGCCAATACGCATGCTCATACATGCCGAGGTGGCGCTACAAACAGGAAGAGGATGCTATATAAGCCAGCGCAAATTCGAAGATTCATAAACGTGACGATTACTCGCCGATTGTAGGAAGACTTTGGTAAGCGAAACATGCTAGGTAAACGTGCTAGAAGACATTTATCACAGTTAAGGGAGTTTGAGAGAGGCCTGATCATCGGGATGAAAACTGCAGGCTGGTCGACGCGCCGTTTTGCTAGCCAGGTGGATTGTTCGGAGTGTGCCGTTAGAAATTGTTGGAAGCAGTGGACACGAGAAGGTACCCACGCGCGGAAAACCGGATCTGGAGCGACCAGGAAGATCACGAGGAGAGAGGATCGAAGGATCGTGTGGCAAACACTTGTGAACCCCACAGTGACTCGTTTAATGATACGAGCAGACGTAGGCGTAACAATTGTTAGACAAACAATTTCCAGACACCTTGCAGAAGCAAATCATAAATCCAAGCGCCATTTCCATGCACTCCCTTTAACATCGGCAACTGCGTCTACAGTGGTGCCAAGCCAGATCAATGTGGAATGTCACAGATTGGCAAAATGTTGTGTTTAGTGATGAATCCCTGTTTGTTTTGGGGACATATGATAACCGTGTACGGGTGTGGAGGCGCTCTGGTGAGTGGTACAATTCCCTCACACTGTTCTACGTCACACTGCCTGCAAAGCTGGTGTAATGGTCTTGGTGGCCATAGTCTATGATAGCCGGACCGCTTTAATTGTAATGCGTGGAACCTTAACGGGAAAATGTTAAGCTGATGATATTCTTCGACCTCATGTAGGACCTTTCCTAAATGGTCTCCCAGGGGCAATTTTCCAGCAAGATAATGCTCGTCCACATACAGCAAGAGTTGCTCAAGACTTCTTACGTCATTTTCAGACTCTTCCATGGCCTGCCCGCTCCCCCAATTTGTCCTCTCTAGAGCACTTGTGGGATCAGCTAAAACGGCAGATGCCATCGTGTTACTCTGTACATTATTTAGAGTTGGCTGTTCAAGATTTGTGGGCCCATTTGCCTCAGGACAACATAAGGTGTCTAATCAACTAAATGCCGGACCGTGTGGTGGCATGCATTGCAGCTGGAGGTGGTCTAACGCGCTATTGAAGTTGCCCAGTATTTGTGTCGTTGCACACCCTGTATTCGTTTAATTTTCTTGTTTTTGAGATCAAGTGAATCTCTCATCTGTGTCATTATGTGTATTAAATTTCATTTCAATACAAAGCTTTCTTCTTGGGTCGCTATTTTCAATGTTCCTGAGTGTATTTTCAGCATCAAGAAAATAATTTTATACTAAAACTAATGAATTTTAAGGACATTTTCTAATTGTCTACAAGAAATTGTAAACATACATTTTTTTTATAACTTGTGACTTGAAGCATATATTAGAAAATGTACCATTTAATTACAGGTAAAGTCCATTAATTTTGTTTGAATCTTCTGTTTGAAAGCATGTTTTCTATCATAATACGCCTGGTATCTTTGCAATGCCCTAAACACCTCTTCAGGAGTATTTGCTTCACACTGTAATCCCCGTTAAATTATTTCAAGTAATTTTATCACTTCATTATACGAAGTTCCAGAAATACTTTAAAAAAAGAGAGGAAAAAATTAAATCACAAGAAGAAAAAAAATCGTTGTATAGAAAATGCACTTCTCGCTATTATTTCACTATTCGGAGGTTATTTTATGAAGAAAATCGTGAAATGTTCATAGTTCCAGAAAATGTTTGCTATTTCGAAAAATTCGCATTATAGTGCAATATATTCGCAATATTTGCAAGTATTATGGAGGTTCGACTGTATACATACACACACAATTTGAAACATGGTGTAATACTCTTACATTGCAATGGAGGCAGAGATAATATCGGCTTCTTTTTATTATTTTCCCATTTTCACTTCTTCTCAAGCAATAAATTGTCTTGCCAATCATTGATCTTTGTCGAATATATATTTTCAAGAATTTAAATTCCTGTCTTTAATGAATAGTTTTGAAAAGAAAGAAAGAAAATACCGGATGAGATGTATTTTAGTACCATGGACAAACTGCATCTCTTAAAAATCAGTAAAAGTCTCACTATAAAAATAAAAAAATATTTGCAAATCAATGATAGAAAGAAGAAAATATCAGTGCCCGTGCAATTGTTCAAATGAATTGTGGCCAGCTTTCGTCAGCCCGTTCGGTGCACGGGTAAACCAGTTAAGGTGTTTAAGAATAATACATTCGATAAGCAGATTAATTATAGCGAACTAAGCCTAGATTTATTTAAGTATTTTTTGTAGTTCATCATCAGTAATCAGGGGCTTTAACCCTTTATCTACCGACGGTACTTATAAGTACCACTCATTTTAAAATAATATAGAATAAAAAATTTTACGAAAATTCTGACAATACTATTCTTTTAAATCCTTTTAAGGAATATTCTTTTAAATCCACTCTTCCAAGATATCTTGCAGAACGGGTTCTATAATGAGTATTTTAGCGGGGAAGGCGAATAGCTTTATATCAGAAATTGCGTTTTCAGCGGATTGCAAATATTATCATTTTTGTCCCGAAAAAATAGTTAATGTCAAAATTTAACCGTCTTATTTTTTGTATGTTAATGAGGACCTTAGAAAACGATTTGACTCTTTATTTTAAGCGAACAGTGTATATAATTAATTTTAAAGTGGAATATCTTTAATTAATTGATTGGTTCTAACGAATTAGATTTCCCAAAGTCGAGTATTTTGTTTATGTATATCTCTTAATTTTTGATGTAGTGATCCAAAAAAAGTATTGCATGCAAAAAACTACAGTGAATCATAATGCGGTAGATAAGGGGTTAAATAATTATTTACAAGAAATATATATCGTGAAAAAGTAAGTAAGAGAAACGGGAGATATACAAGAGCATATATTATAATTAACCATTTAATACACACTTCTGTAATATCATGATTACTATTACTTGTCATACAAATGTTCAAAATTTGCAATTAATAATTTTTACATACAATTACATCTAATCTTTAATTCTGGAATAAAAGCCACTTGGAGAGGCACCAATCGACCTTTACTACCTTGAGTTTAATCAAAAGCGCGGAACCAAATCACTCATAACTCATTCAGGATTAAGAACAAAGAGAAAAGCCGATGTGCAAGCAATTAGCCATCAGCTTTCTAGTTAAAAGGACTCTAAGATCTGGAAAGCAAAGACCAAGAAATATCTGGCTTAACTTAAAAGCCGCTCATTTACCTGGCCAGATTCAAGTCTAGTTTGGGACCGGCCATATTTGGCCTTTTTTGTTCCTTCAGTTTGCTTAGAACTGAATTGTTTTCAATTGCACAGGGCATCATTGTTGTAAAGTTTTTTAAGTCTGAATTACAGTCAAAGGAAGAGGACAGTGTCTGAACTCTCATATACTCTTCAAATTTTTGTATCGAGGCAAAGAATTTTTATGGAATTGAGACTAATTTTGTAGCAGCATTTTATGAAAAGTATACCCCCAAAATGTCAAGAACTTAGATATGTGTATTACAGATGTATAATAAGATAGATAATAATTTAATTGTATTATTGTAGATATATATGCAGTCAGAGCTCTATATAACGAAGAAGCTAAATCCCGGAAAAAGAGTTCGTTATATGAAAAATTCGTTATATAGAGGTTTATCTTTTAACATACTTTATAAAGCACATAAAACAAATTTTAAATTCGTAAGCTCTATGCATTAAAAAAAGTAATTATTCACACTTTTTTTAAAAATTAATGTATGTTTATTTTATATATCTTACCCATAAAAAAAAAAAGAAATAAAGAAAAACTGCAAGAAAAATAAGAAAAATAATGTCAAATAATAAATACACTGTACTTTTAATACTAAGATAATAATTTTGTATTAAAATTAATGAATTCGAAGGACATTTTCTAATTCAAATCCTACAAGAAATATAAAACATACATTATTTTATAACTAGAAAACGGAGACATGGGACAACTAAACTGAGTGTGAAAGGGGATATCGAAGATGTTTCTAGTGAATGGGGTTAAAAGTTGCACTTCTTTGATGAAACGTCTGGAACTCTATTGCTCTCGGCGAATTGGGATCTAATAAAACCATTCAAGATTTATAATCATCATAAAATGTGTTAAAAAGAGAATAACTTGAAATGTTCAGAAATACATTAAAAATAGGGAGGAGAAAATTGAATTACAAACGAAAAAGTTCGTTACATAGAAAATGCACTTCGCTATAGAGAGGCTATTTTACGAAGAAAATCGTAAAATGTTCAAGGTTCCAGGAAAAAGTTCGCTATATAGAAAATCCGCAATATAGAGGTTCGACTGTATTTGGAAATGCATACTTTTGAATTATAAAAATCATGCTTTTTATAATTATTCAGACTAATTCTAACAAAAAATTTTTATTTACACTAGTTAGTAGATCATTTATTATTTATAGATGCCCTAAAATTTTATCTAGCTTAAGGGAACTAAGATAATAATTTATATCAAATGCTTAAAATATTTTGTAAATAATCATAGAAGATATTATAAATTACAAAAATGAAGTACGTAAATATAAATGACTAAATTTACTGTAAAAAGTCTGAAGCCGACACAAATTCATTTCCTACATATTGTAGTAAAACATAATTTTGCCTTAGCAAAATAGATATGTCTACCGTTATGTTTTGGAGAGAGTTGAAAAATTTCTTTGTATTAAATATATATACAAATTAGGAAAGTAATGAACAATATTTCAAAAAAGTTCTAAAAACTGCTTCTTTACATTTATTACTTTTTGAATGACCAATTTTGAAATTTACCATATACTTTCCATGATGAATCTTTATTTTTTTTTTCAATAGAATTCTGCTGAATTTTTCTTTATAAAAATGTGTATATGTTTACGTTATCCGACTACCCTAAAATCACGATTTTTTTCAAAAATTGACAAATTTAATTTATGATCTTATTTTGTAGACCATCTTATTAGCTTAATAAAATACCAAGGTTTTTATTTTCCACACACTAGAACAAAAACTACAAGTGTTTTAATAAAAGAAGATGCCATAACTTTACAAAAGATGTCAAACTTTAAAATGCGTTTTACTCGAAATATGTTTTTTTCGAAAGATTCAAACGGGGACAGTGATTGCTCAAAAGGTTTTTAAAATAATTTGCTGAAATTTTTTGTGAATGTTTTGTATAGCAGTGGAAGTGTTTTGATCTTCAGATTTATCGATCACTGTTTTATTTCAAAATTTACAGTTCTTTATGTGAATATAATCGCTGATTTTTTAAAGCAATTTCATATACTTACTAAGATAGAATGCTGTAGTTTTTGTAAAAATTAAAACATCTATTATCCTGAAGGTAATTTCAAACATAAATAACAAAAGTAACTCATTAAAATTGAAAATTTGAGAATTTGTTCAAAATTTTTTGAATAGAATGGGCTCTGTTTATATATATATATATATATATATATATATATATATATATATTTGTATATTTTCACCAATTTTTTCCCCTTTTAATAATAATAATGTTTTTTCTGTTTTCAGTTTTACGATTTTTCCTTAAAATGTACTAAATAAATCTAAAAAACACAAAAAAATTCCCATATCTCCATTTTTTCAAAAAAAAAATTTGTCGCAAGTAGTCGGATTCCTTAAGTTTTTAATTAATTACATAAATAAGTGTATTTAACAATCTCCCTGTTTTTCATTCAAAAACAGACCATTCTGATATTTTCTTTTAATATTTGAAGTCTGAAAATTTTATTGATTTAAAACTGAATAACGAATAAAAACCATAATTTGATTTGCTAAATTGAATTAAAAGATTTATTATTGTTAATACACAATTCAATTAAATTCTAGTCCTTGATTACAAACCAAATTTGTGTGTGTGTGTGTGGATAAGCACAAATTCACCTTTTCGTAGAACCATTCATTTTTAAAGATTTTCCAAAAATGGCGACAGGCATTATCATGCCACTGTCAACCGGGGCATCCCAAGACACCATCTCGCTCGGAGATCTTAACAGTAATTGTCAGCAGGCCCAGTTCATTTCATCTGGGGTTCTGAGACACCGCTCTACACGATGTTTCCCTGTCACTTTCCATTAAATGAAAGGTTATCGAGTTTACCCAAGTCTAAATCAGAGCGGAAGCGCAGACGAAGATCATTACTGATATTATGGACGACGCGATGGCAACAGTCGGACGCGAGTTCCAATGTAATTCATTAGTATAAGGTAGGCTCGCCGACTGATCCACCATTAGAATCTAATTTCCTGAGTTCTGTACAGTTAGGATTACGGTTTATTTAATATCCGTTGTTAATGCAACATTTATATATCATGGTCGTGCTTCCATTAGAGTAGATCTGTTTTTAAAAGTAAACTCAGTATGATTAAGCAAGTTATGCATTACTATTACAATTTATTAATAACTATTATAAGTTGGAATCACATGTGAGTATACAACCATTATGAGAGATTCTTTTTTAAAATATTTGAACAGATAATATTCAAGAGCATGTATTACTCGAAATATAACTTTGGACTAAAAGTTTTTCAATGATTATGACTAATCAGAAATTTTCCATAATTAAAGTATAGGCTTAATTGAATACATACACTCAGTAAAAAAAAGTAGAAGGATACTTGAATTTTTACAGAAAAATAAAAAGTTAGTTATTTTTGCTCAAAACACCTTTATAAGTTTACTGTTAGAGTTAAATTAATATAGAAATATGAATTGAGAATATTTATATTTAATACATTTTTAAAGTGTTGTTTTTACTTTGCCCTCTGAAAAGTTTGTAAAAAAGTAGTTTTAACTGGAAAAAAATTGATTTAGTAACAAGTTTTCTTTGTGTTTCCTTTGATCAGTTTAAAGCTCCTATTTTATATGGAATTATGCAATTATTAAATTTCAGTTTGAAAAAAAAAACTGTCTCAAACATGATTGAAGGCATTGTTAAGCTCAAGGATGGATTCGTACAGTTTTCGCTCTCCACATATCTGTCAAATGAGCATTTCCTAATAATTCTACAATTTTTTACAATGTTTTATTTCGGGACCTTTAGTAGGTAGTGGCAAAACCTGGACATTATGAACCAATTTTTAGTGGCATTTGCGGCATGGATGGGATCTTGTTAGTCTCCGTAACCTAATTGCACCGCATAAGGAAGAAACTTGTAGAACAATACTTGTATGTAATCTTGAAGAATTTATCTACCAATAAAAAACATTGGATTAGTCTTTCCTCCATTGCTAATGGTTAACCACACCCTCAAGCTTTATCCTCAAATTGGGTGAGCTGAGTAACATTTTTCATCATCCTAAAGCAATCAGGACCATCAAATTAAATTTCTCTTCATCTGAGAATGTGACAGAATTCCTATTTAGTGGTCCCTGACATATGATGTTTGTCACAATCCAATTACTAGGCTATGTGCATTTTTGATGAACTCGGTTGATGTTTTCTCTCTTTGAACAGGGAAACTTTGGATCTTTTTATGCTGCTGTGCACAATTTGCATGGTGAAATATGTCAGTCCTGTTTTTGTTTTGACCTTTGAAATAATTGCAATTTTTTTCCGAACACCATTTTTTTATTACGAGGGATCTATCCCCCCTTTTTTTTTCTTTTGATTTTCCTATCTTTCTTTTTTGGATCCATGACTGTCTAGTTTGCCGAAAATGCTAGAAAACGCATTTAACCAATTTTATGTAGACCGGTAATCTCTCCACACTTCCATCCTCATTTTTAAAGGATAAAGCTTGCCCTTTTCGAAAGTCGTTCAAAATTATTTCTGTGGCATTCTACATAAGAAAAATGTTTCAAAAATAAGATTTTTAATTATATTAGGAAGGAAAATAACACAATTACCTCATCATACCGCAGGTTATGGAGGAACACTACATCGAATATTCACCTTCTAGTTTTTTACTACCTAGAAATGAATATATAGCAAATTTTTTAAAAAGGAAAATGATGGATGTTAATTTTACATATTTATTACGAGAAATTATTATCAAAAGAAATCCTAAAATGCTAATCCAATTGAAAATCTTAGTTACAAATTTACTTACATTTAAGCGGCCTAATTTTTTAAAAAGTGTATTTCATGGTATTAGGGACAACAAATTAAACATATTTCAAATTTTTTAATGAATTTTATGAAATGAGTAAGGTTTTTAAGTAATTTTATGTCTCTATGTTTTTTATATATGGAAACTCTTTAGAAACACAAAGAAGTCTGTTACTTCATTTCATATTTTTTGAGCTTTGAAATCAAGTCAGATTTTCATTATTTCTCTAATCTTTATTTCTGAACTTTATACGCGTTTGATTTTGTATCACAATGCCAGAGAACGTAACAGGATTATAGTGACATTAGGGGGACTAATAACAGAAATGACACGCATAAAAATATCAAAGGAATCAGCTGCCTCTCTGTATTATTCGTATGACGTCAATACACTATCGCATTATTTGTTTAATAAATATTGGTGCCAAATCACTGAATGAACTGTTTTGCATTATTTGAAATCATTCAATGCAAGAGAAAACAGTAAATGTAAAATACTACACATTTTTTCCCCAGCGATATATGAAATTCGTCTAAACTCTACATATTTTCTCAAATCAATGCTCAATACATTAAATAATTATTTTGCAATACTTAATATATTTCTTTGCCTCCCTCCCGCCTCTAAAAAAAGAAGTAAAATAATACTTTTCTAAAAATCTCCTCAAACAATGTTTGAAATCTGTCAATATTCAAAGAATACGTTCCATAACCCACAACTCCCCAACCCATTAAATAAAGTTCCAGAAACGTCCCATCTTCTTGTCTACGAACCCATCTATGACATCAAACGCGTGTCTGTGTATACAGTGTCATAAACCGTCTCTCTGTATTCAAGAGCATCTGCCATCCCTTTTGGAATTATGTTTATCAACGGTTCTCAAACACCTATTCCCCCCTTTTGGAGTTAAAGTAAACATCACGTAACGCGTGAAGCATCTGAAGTGTATCTTGAGTGATGAAATAACATATACCACAAATAATAAAAGCGGCCCGATGGTAAATACAAAAATACAGCTCCCTTGTCGGTTACAGATACGGTAGAGAAATCTTCAGTACCTGCCATATGCTGAACATCTGCTGGCTCCAAAATAGATTTATCGGTTGCAGTTCTTTTTAAAGGAACTGATTTCTAATAAAGCAGCTGTAAAAACGAGTTTTTTAGGTCTCAATTTTTCAGCTTGTGGAAATTAGGATCAAAATAAATTTAAACACGTCTCTTTTAAAGGTGTTCTAAAAAACACATTTTGAAGTGGAAAATCAGACATATTGGTATTAATATGCAATGGAATATTTAAAAGCTGTCTAAAATATGTAATTATTATTTCCTATTAAAAAAGAATTAAAAAAATGTCTTACTAGAGAATATACCAAATAAAATATTTCGAATTATCCTGTTGGTAAAAAATTGGAAATTTATTGATGAAAGAAAATATAAGTGATTTACAAATTTGCAGCAGTTTTTTTTAGCAATCTGGCTAAAATAAATTTACGGCAACAATTATTTTTTAAAGAATTTTAAGAATTCTGAATAACGTATCTGTAAAAAATCGATTTCAACGCGTACTTAAAAGAGAAAAAAATCAAAATTTTGTGGGAAAATTGCATTTTTCAAACTCTAAACAGTTTTGCTTAGTATCAATTATTGAGTTTTATATCAAGAACCTCTGAAGCTTCATTTGTATCTAGCGTGTGTTCACCAAATTTCGAATTCTAAAAAAAAATTTGGATAATATAAACTAATCAGAAATTTATTATTTTTGAACTTCAAGTAGAATTAAAAATGTTTACTTATAAAGGTTATTTTAAAATGAAAGCAAGCATGATGTGGATTTATGAATTATTATTTAAAATAATTTGAACAATTTTACATTGCAAGTAACAGTAATTGTTTACAAGTTCAGCAAATTCATTTCCAAGTACTTGCTATCGAAGCGTACAAATCAATATGTTTATTAGTGAGGTTTTTGATTTCATAAATTTTTTTAACAAATTTTTATTCTACTTCTTATAAATTCTTTCATATATATCATCAACAAAATTGAATTAAACTAAATTTTCTTGTATCCCAGTGATATTTTTAACGAACAAAGAAAATCGCTCGTAAAGGAACGCATTGCACTTCCGATCTAGCATAAAGTTAGAATCATTTTCTTAAAACTGGAAAAAAAGGGTTTTTTTTAAAGAAATTACTTAGTGAGAAAATAATAATGAGGCCTAGTCTAAAAAATAAAAATACGGAACAGTTAATTAAACAAATATAATTGATTAGAAACATTAATTGTTTTCATCTTGTTCAAAAACAAAAAGAAAGAAAAGAAAGAAAGAAAGTAAAAAAGAGGAAGTAAACGCAGAAAATAAAGTAAAAAATTAGGTTATTGAATTGATCATCAAAGAAAAAAAAAAAATCAGATTATAATGCCCATTTAAGAGTTCATTAAGAGATTTTCTTACTTTCAAGTAATAGAATGATTAAATGGCGTATTTTAATACTAAAAAATACTAAATACGGAACTAATTTAATGTTATAATTACAGTTAATAAACAAAAATATTAGTAAATCTTCATAAAGGTTATTAAATAAAATAACCTTTTAATGACAAAAATGGGAGAAGATTCACTTACATGATTGCTTGGGTTAATTCTCTATCTACTTAAAATTGTTTTCCTAATTCGGTTAAATATTAAGGACATTCTTTGAGAACTAATTTTACTTGCTTTAAATTATTTTAACCTAAAACTTTTGAAGAATTTTGAAGCAACGTTTAGACGAGCCAGCAAACAAATGCTATGTTTTGGGGGATAAAAGATATATATATATATATATATATATATATATATATATATATATATATATATATATATATATATATATGTAATAATTCCCCTAGCATCTTTTTAATTCTTTTAATAGTACTGCAATAATCTTTTTATTATTTGGTTCTACACTAACACCGTGATTTTAATCTTAATCGAGTACTCTTATTGCGCATCAGACATCCCAATCCCGCCCATTCTATCCAATCAGAGCTGTTATTACGTCATAAGTACTTGTACTACACTGCTGGACAATTGCTAAGGACGGATCACAAATTGCTATGTAGCATAACATTAAGCGAGACATGAGGCCTAGTAGGATAAAATATAGTTGCCACACTGTTCAGACATTAGAATAAAGAATATTTATTGTTCTGGAAAGTACAAAAGCTGTGAAACATCTGAAAAAAAAAAATGTTCATTTGATCTGCGTACGGAGAAATGGAACAATGCATCTAAAAGTCAGCAGGCGCCTTAAAGAAATGTATCAGTACGGGATATGTCCACCGTGGAGTGTGATGCAATATTCCACACGTCGAACCATACTTTGCACAACATTATCCAGCAGCTGTTGAGGCAATTTATCCCATTCCTCTGTGAGTGCACGGATGAGGGTGTTCTTGTTTGTCGGAGGATAGTTTCAACCAGCAACTTGCCTCCCCAAAGCATCCCACACATTTTCAATGGGGTTTAGATCTGGAGAACGCGCTGGCCATACGAGACGTTGAATACCCTCGCTGTCTAGACAATCCTGAACCTTGAGTGTTCGATGACATGTTGCGTTGTCGTCCATAAAAACAAATTTATCACTGACAGCACCACGGAAAAGACGAACATGAGGAAGTAGAACTTCATCAATTTATCGTTGGCCCGTCATAGTCCCTTTCGCAAACACATGTAGGCGCGTGCGGCCATTGATCATGATACCGATCCACACCATGATACTGCATGTCAGATATCGGTCCTTTTCCTGGATATTTTCTGGACGATAAGCAGTACCACTCTCGCGCCAGATCAGTTGGCGTCTACAATCCGATGACAGACTGAACTTACACTCATCTGAGAATAGTACGCATGCCCCGTCCTGTTCAGTCCAATTGTGATGCTCACGACACCATTGCAAACGGGCAGTACGGTGCTGTCTGGTCAATGGGACACACACAACATGTCTGCGTGCGTATAGTCCTCCTCCCCTCAAACGTCTGGCAACCGTTTTTCGGGAGATCTGCTTTCCTGAGGCAGCAAGAAACTGATTTGCCACCTGCTGAGCGGTGGTGTGCCTGTTCCTTTTTGCTGATAGGACGATATATCTGTCTTCTGCAGGCGTCGTACTTCTAACACGACCTCCCCCGTGCCATCTACTACACATTCCAGTAGTTTTAAATGACTTCCACAGGCGTGAAACAACGCTGTGAGCGATGTCGAACTTCCTGGCAACATCTGTTATTTTTCACCCTTCTTCGATCTTTCCAATAATTCGGCCAATAATCCATCTATGTGATGTCGGGAAGACATGACAAAAATTTTAAGTTCGTCTATTAAATCTTTCCTGTAAAACTCTGACTTGAAACAACAACTGTCCACACGCGTCAAAACCTTTAAAGCTCTTATGAACGCTATCACGTGATGAACAGACGTGGAAAAAAAATTTGCATACTCATACTTCTTCTTACTAATATCCCGCACTTAATCTAATTTTCCACATTTTGCTTCCTTTCATTTTGTGGTTGCTATCGATGATAGTGTTATCCGTCCTTAGCAATTGTCCAGCAGTGTATAAAAGCCGAAACCTTGTGTAATCTCGCTCTTACTTCTCTCTTCCTTCTTGCCGTCATCATGTAAAACTGTACATAGCTGCTCTTTGTGTTTTTGTGCTGTGCCCTCCAAGATGTTGGTATTCTTTGTATCCTGTCCACTTTGCTTTAATATCGTCGCAAGTTTGTGTGTCTCGTCAACGTGGAAATGTAACGTAAATTTGTCCTAAGCTTTGATGTGTGTTTCAAAATAAAAAAGATGTCTGTTCACTGAAGATGTGTTTAATGAAAACCTACTAACACTCGAAAAAGTACTACACTCGGCAAATATTTTACACACACATATATATATATATTGTGGGATTATTGTACAGTGTTCTAGGGGTATTAAATAATCACACTCTCGTTTGTTTCTAATCTAACGTTTAATTACACAGTTCTACTCACTAAGACAGACGTTTAACACATATAATACAATATCTACAATTCGATTAAGCCCTCGTGCTGAGAGTGACCTGCGCGTCTCTCTCCTGGACAACGGGTTGGTGGGTCCCTACTCGGACACCGTTCTCGTCACTTCCTTCAGCCCCAGATCATCGACCTGCGCGTCTAGAGTCCGCACGCTCAATTCTGATCTTCACAATAATACTGAGGTACAGGAGTGTTGAGAGTGACCTGTCCTCGTTACTCTCCCTTCAGCCCCGGATCATCGACCTCCTCGTCTAGAGTCCGCTCGGTGAATTCTCTCTCCTTCGTTAACTCCTGGTGGCTGCCTTGACAGCGCCCTCTATTGAATGTTCATGTGGAAATTTCCCATATATATATATATATATATATATATATATATATATATATATATATATATATATATATACCACATTTACTGGAATCTAAGCCGCACATTTTTTCCAACGCTAATGCTACTGAAAATCGGGTGCGGCTTCGAAACGAAAGAAAAAAATTCCTTGAATGGGACAATTACAGCAATTTCAAGTTCATATATGTATTTAAAAGTTAATGCTACTGTTAAAATAACTAGTTATTCACTTTTTATTAGCTATAAATTTTAATTTCGTAAAATTGGATATCGAAAAACCATTTTACATTTTTTTTTTTCATTTTTCACAGAAACTAGATGAAAATTTGGTACATATGTATATGTAATTTAATGCATACTAACAATGCAAACTAATACTTTTTTTTTAAAAAAAAGAGAAGAATGTTATTTATAATGGAAGTATTTTTAAAAAAAAATACGAGGTATATCCAGAAAATAAGTTTCGTTTGGTAATAAAAATAAATTGTATACAGATACAGAAAAAACATTTATTGGACAAAAATGTAAAACTCTTAAACTACCTTTCCACATAACTGCCGAAATTTTGCAGGCATGTGTCATATCGTGGCACAAGTTTTTCTATGCCTTTTTCATAGAAGGTTACCGCCTGTGTCTTCAACCAGTTGGAAATATTTTCTTTCAGCTCTTTATCATTGTTGAAGTGTTTACCGGCAAGGAAAGACTTGTGATGTAAGAAGAGATGAAAATCACTAGGAGCGAGGTCAGGGCTGTACGGAGGATGATGAAACACGTCCCAGCCAAATCCTCGTAGGAGGGTTTTCGTCACATTTGCAGTGTGTGGTCGTGCATTGTCGTGAAGAAAAACAACACCTTTTGACAGAAATCCTCGGCGCTTATTCTGTATTGCGCGGCGCAATTTCCTAAGTGTCTCGCAGTAACCAGCTGCATTGATTGTTTGACCTCGTGGTAAAAAATCAATCAGTAAGATGCCTTTGCTGTCCCAAAACACTGTGCATATGATTTTTCGAGGTGTCAAGATGTGTTTCGGCTTAACCCGTGTTGGGGATGAAGTGTGTCTCCATTCCATTGATTGCCGCTTACTTCCAGGGGTGTCATAAGAAACACAAGTTTCATCTCCTGTGACAATCTGTGACAGAAAATCTACGCCGCCTTCATGATAACGGGTCAAAAACTCAAGTGCACAACCCATCCGTTTTGTTTTGTGAGACTCAGTAAGAATTTTTGGTACCCAACGTGCGCAAAGTTTATGAAATTTCAGTTTGTCAGTAACAATTTCATGCATTAGTGATCTTGAGATTTGTGGAAATTCCATAGCGAGAGCAATAATTGTAAACTTACGGTTTTCCTTGATCATCTCATCAATCGCGTGAACCAGTTCTTCTGTAATCAAAGATAGATGCCCACTTCGTTCTTCATCGTGCACTTCACTACGTCCTTCATTGAACTGTTGGACTCATCTTCTCACCATTGAATCACTCATCGCATTTTGTCCGTAAACTTCACAAATTTGCCGTCAAATTTCGATTGGTTTCACTTTCTTAGCATTCAGAAAACGAATTACACATCTGATTTCCCACGCAGCGGGATTTTCAATCAACACCGACATTGTAAACAAGCACAACAAAGCGTACGTGGCTGACAGTGATCTAAAAATGGCGCATGTGCTTCTTCTCCTTGATACTGAGCGTCTGCCGGGCGTGCGCGGAACTGCGATCGCTGCGCTGGAGCGGATATAAATAGAAACGGAACTTATAGTTTCTGGATATGCCTCGTATGTTATAAATTTAGAAGAAACAAGAAAGTAATTTTACAATTTATATTTCAACGCAGACATATATAAATAAGAAATCTCATAAGGAAAATTCCACTCATTTAAAAAAGTCGATCTATTAAATTTGAGAATACTTTTTCGTTGGAGACAATGAAACTGAGCTGTAAACAATGATGAACGAGTTAAACTGTTAATTTTCCTTCCCCTAATGCTTTTAAAGTTATGTCAAGTAAGATTATGAACAAATTTGTATTTTACCCTCTTCAAATTAAGAAATTAAATACCCAGATAATTTAATCTCCATTATTTCTTGAATTATTGTGATATCAAACGAGATATATATATTCCATAACCTCAAAAATTGCCTCTGATATATTTGAAGTATTTTTAATCTGAAAAGAATACGCGCGCGTTTATAATATCACCTATATTTTCATTTAATCTGCTTTGCAGTAATTCCTTCTAAGTGAAAGTTAATTTGGAACCCAAAATCGGAACTTCAATTTGTCGTCATTTTTTCCCCATCTCTTTTTGGATAGTTCTAATCTACAGAATTGCCGACCCCTAACCCCCTAAAAGTTCATTTGCTATTGCATTTTATCACCGTGTTGCTAGGGAGACTTATTTTCGCAAAAGGGTATTATTTCTACGACGAGGAAGAAGATTGGTTGAAAGTGGAGCACAAATATTTTTTTATTGTCCTTTTTCCTTTTGCATTTCTAATTTATTTATTGCGAAAATCGCGGGGAAAGGAACTTTCTTAATTGGATAGCTTCCAGGTCCAGAATCTCTTCCATTCCTATTCGGGCACCCATAAAAAAAACTTGTTGGGATTTTCTGTTCGAAATAATTACTTAATTGTTATTTCGCACTTAAAGGGAAATGCAATCAAGGAAGGAGATAAAATTTTTGGTTAAACTAATTAAGAAGTTCTCGCTTTGTTAATCGGCCCTAATTTTTACACACTTGTGACAAGATGGCTTCCTTTTTACTCGTTGTTCTTAGTTCTTGATGATTTAATGCCCGTACTATTCGGATGATAAAGCTGTATATGTATGATTTCCAGGCTCATGGAGATGTTGTTTTACAAATGACAGACGTCTTGATGATAGACTACAGACAGCCTAATTATATTTAACCCTCCGACTTAGCTGCAGATATGCTATTTCCTGATTCTTTTCTTGTTGATGAATCATAATACAAGAAGAAATGGTTTGCTAAATGAGATTATGCTTAGCAAATGTCAAATGGATGGCTGGTTAACAAGAAAGAATAAATCACTTTGCCTTGAGTTTTACGTCAATTTAACTCGATCTGCTGTTTTCTGATAGCAAGCAGATGACAAAACTTAAAAGTAGCTTTTAAAAAAATTGCAACACGTTTCAAAACATTTTTGTTATGAGATATTTTATGTCCTCAAACATCTCATGTGCAAAAACGTTACGTCTAATGAACTAATTAAAATTTTTGTTGATTATTTTAAGTTGTTACAATATTTTGCTCGTGTTTCAGTTGAATTTACTTTCCTATGAATTATACACAGTGAATGAAAAACGTTTTGAAAAATAAGCTTCACATTCGGGAATTAAAAGATTATTTTTAACGTAGATTAAGATCAAAACTATAAAATGAAATTTAAAAGTTTTAATAAATGAGTAAAAAAATTAATAATATTTTTCTTGAGAGGAACAAGTGAACAAACTTAAAGTTGATAGTATAAATAGGATAAATAATGCCATATTGATATAAGTTTTTCTTTAAAAAATCAATGTTTACGCGACGATACGCGATTATAATCTATTTTAGAATGCTGTATCAAATAATTTTTCCTCGCAAGTACAGAAATGGATTTTTTAAAGCTAATGTGAGAACTTGGATTGTTTGAGGATTATAGCTGCTTTCGATGCATATTGTGAGTTAAAACAATTCAACATCTTCTCAAAATTTTGAAAAAAAATCATCGTTTTTTAACTATTCTTTCTATTTAATGGGGATATTTAAGCATCTCCTATTGGCGTAATTATTAGTTTCTATAGCACATTACTCCAAGTAATTTGGTTATAATCAATACATTAAAAAAGATAAATAGCTGTACCAAATAAAAGTCATTTTAATCGTCATTGAATAGAAAGCTTTTTAAATATTTATTTCAGGAATATTTGCAATATTTTGGTACTTCGAAGATTTTTCAAATTTGAGTAAAAATAACTATTATAGAAGTCATATATATATATATATATATATATATATATATATATATATATATATATATATATATATATATATATATGTAGGATTTTCCCTTTGAAACATTTTGTTAAAAGGTTGAGTCATATCCTTTTCAGAGGACCATAAATCTCAATTTTATTTATTACTGCATTCCGAAGCAGCGCCGTCTAGTGAGCTTTCGTAGCTCCGGCTTGAATAATTTTTCGGCAGAGGCCTACTAACAACCGCTTGTTCAACACGTCACGTCTTTAACGCATTTTCGCGCCCTGCGCGGTACCACCAGTCCTAACGTCCAAGAATGATAAAGGTAATTTCCCCGTCTTCTAAAAGTATAACTCAACTTTCAATTAACCTAATTCCTGCATGTCTTTCTCTTTGTAAATATCCCCTTTTGTAAATATTTTCCTTTAACTTTAAATAAATTATTTTTTACTTAAATGAAGTATCTGTGTTTAAATGACTTTGATTCAATTAATTCATCACTCACCCTTAAATACTTACCCCTAGACAAACCACCTCGCCAATATAAAGTACCGCCTTCTGAAGAGTCTGATTTTTATTCGAAGATTTATTCGGACTCCTACAGAAATAATTTGGGGATCGCCTGGGATTTGATTTCGAAAATCTTCTCTAAATAATAAGTTGATAAAACTTCTAACCCGCTTCTTCTTAAAAAAAAACCATTTTTGGCTGCACGCCTAAATTACAAACGGACTGAATCGAAAATGCGCGGATTGCCTCTCATAACTTACTAACATTTAGGTGAATAAAACGACTCCCGGAGTCCCAACTCACAAGTCACAACTCAAGATCTTGCAACTTCGCCGAAAACACGTTATTTTCTGATGCGTACAACTCCATTTCAAGTCCAGTGAACACATCCAGGAGCCTTTGAAGTTTGTTTTCAAGTAATTAATCACACGTCATCAACTGTATCAGGTACTTTTTATATTGTTCTTCAAAAAAAAATCGAAAAGAATACGTGAGTCACCGTTAATTTGATTATGAAAAAATTGTTGCAGTTGATTTCATGAAGTAATTTATATTTTTAAATATCATGTGTGTTTTTCTGAAATACTACTTTTCTATTTGTGTATAGAAGTCGTATCAATTAAAATTTTCTACAAGTATATCTTTTAAAATATTAAGAAAGTCGTACGTAATATTCAAGTTTTTTTATTTGTATCTCATTTAATAAGGAATTGCATTTCATGTGTGTATGAAAAGTTTTCATTTCTTTGGTTACGTCATCGACCTTGAACTAACATTTTGCCGTTTCGATGCAATCGGAATTTCGATGACTCATATAATGTAACATTTCTCTTGCAGCAGTTTGGCAATTAATTAGTTTAGTTTTACGAGTATTCGAGAAATATATTTTGAAAGAAATATGCTATGGTTTTCAGAATTAATTGATTAAACATTAGACATGATCTTATTTTTAATGGTGTATTTTATCATTCAATATATAAGTATTTTGAGTTCATTTTTGACAGAATTATTATGCTTTCTATTGAAACATGTGTTTATCCTTAGAATGTGCTGAAGAGATAATAGAAAGATTTTATTTTTATTGGTGTAATAAAAAATATATATGAGATTTTTCTTTAAGTAACTAACTTCTAATTGTTTGCTTTTTTCAGCAAAGAACTTTATATTCCTTAACTTTTTCATATCGCAATTAATTTAATCACTGTTTCTAAACAAGATTTATATTAATTTTTCTTTCAAATTCTTTTTGCATAACGAAATGAGATAACTGATATATCAAATGGTTTAAAAAAAAAGAAAAGGGTTTTGTGTTTTTAGTTGAAATTAATGATTTGACTATTTTAAATTAAGCATTGCGTATTTTAGCTCGCACTGTTGTCTTTACACGTTACTGGTTTAAAATATTTCTAAATGAACAAAATTTGAATATGTATTTTGATGCAATATCATTTTAACTTAAAAATTTTTGTAAATGCAAACGAGAATTGCCAATGGCAACATCATTGTTTTTGTTTGAACGCGTGACAATTTTGTTTATTCCTTTGGTTACTATCTAAACTTAAATTTAAATTTTAAAATGGCGTATCTTGGTAAAGGTCGACGCGAAGATTTATTTGTCTTAGCCATGGAATTAAATTTAAAATTCGATAAATCGATGACCATCACCACACTCAAAGATTTAATTATTGGTAGTGAAAATTATGACGAAGAACTGACAAAAACATACATTCAACGATTGTTGAGGATCGCAAAGCCAGAGAAGAAAATTACGCTTCGAACAATTAAGGTTAGATGAGCAAAAACGCAAAGATGAATTTGAGTTGGAAAAGTTAAGAATCGAAACACAATCCAAGTTAGGCGCTGATATATCCAAAGAAAGTGATACTAAATTTTACGACAAAGAAGTTTCAAAGTTTATACATCGTTTTGGTTTGAAAGAAGACATCAGTCTTTATCTAAAATTATTTGAACGTCAAGCGCAGAGATTAAATATTGATCAAGAAAACTGGGTTTCTCATCTGTTAGGCTTGTTACCGACGGAAGTATCTCACATCATAGCGACAGAGCCTGACGATAAAGCTAACTCTTACGAACACGTTAAAGATTTACTGCTGAAACGCTTTAAACTAACTCCAGAAAAGTTTCGACAACTATTTGTCACTCACCAAAAAGCACCTGAAAGAACATGGATTGATTTTTACCATGAGTTAAACACCTACTTCAACGGATGGATAGATGGATTGAAGATAGATACTTTCAACAAGTTATCAGATCTAATCTTAACAGATCAACTCAAACGAAAAACTCCTTTTGAATTTAAAGAATATTATCTTGATGAATGGGCAAATATGAACTCCCCTGTTCAATTAGCAGAAAAACTAGAAGAATTCGAAGACTTTAAAAGGACTCTGAAACAAAAATCGAGTGGTCCATTTGAACAAGAAACAAGAATACAGAAAAGAATCGCAGGTATGAAGCACCAGGAAAATTCGAGTATAACAGGAAAGATAAGAAGTTTCCAGCGTCAACGAATTACAACAAACATTACGAAGCCCCTGTCACCAAGTACGAATCTGTTCAAAGATATCAAGACAGCGCGCAGAAAGGGCATTACAACAAAAATTACGAGAAACACTCAAATCACAATGCTTCCAAGCATGCTCGAACGAACTATTCAAAATCGCAGAAATTCAAAGAACCTCAAAAAGAAACTTGCACACTCATCATTAAGGAAGGTTTACGTACTAAAGAGATATTTTTTGGAAAGGTGAAAATCACGGCGCTCATAGACAGTGGTAGTACCGTAAGTTTGCTTCGAGAAAACACGAGCAGAAGAATAATGGATCCAACAAAATTATCGAAGAACAAGATGCTTCTCACAGGTATTGGTGAAGCACAAGTGACAACTATCGGTTCCTTTGAACATGAGTTCAAAATAGAAGATGAAAATTACTCGTTAACTTGGCATGTTGTACCGGCTGATAAATTAAAATTCGAAGCAGTTATTGGATCAGATCTTTTGGAACAAGCATCGATAAGTTTTACTAAAGAAGGAGTAAAATTCAACAAATATGAGAATCATGCACAGCTTATGCAAATATCTGCTCAAAATCTTCAAGAAGAATTAGACCTACGTCATGTTGAAAATCGTCAAATCAAGGATGAAAAGTTAATTCAAGACTACAAGCCAGAAAAAACAGCATCTACCGACGTCACAATGAGAATTATTCTAAAAGACGAAGAACCAGTCTGTCAACCCCCTCGTCGACTAGCTTTCACAGAAAGACAAGAAGTAAACAAACAGATAGAAGAATGGCTCAACGAAGGCATTATACGTCCGAGTTCTTCAAAATATGCAAGTCCAATCGTAATGGTAAAAATGAAAGATGGATCTTCGAGAATGTGCATTGACTACAGAAAATTGAATCAGAAACTTGTGAAAGATAAATTTCCGTTACCTCTCATCGAAGATGTTTTAGAAGACTTTGCAAGAAGCAAAGGTATATTTCACATTAGATTTACGCAATGGTTTCTTTCACGTCGATGTTGACGAAGATTACAGAAAGTATACATCCTTTATCGTCCCAGACGGACAATTTGAATTCAACAAAGTTCCTTTCGGACTAAGCACAAGTCCAGGAGTTTTCCAACGCTACGTATCAAGTATATTTAGAGATCTTACTCGGAAAGGAATTGTAATCAGTTATTTAGAGGATCTCGTCATTCCAGCGAAAAACGAACAGGAAGGTCCCGAAAAACTTAAAATTATTTTCGAAGTCGTAAAGAAATACGGATTAGAAATTAAGTTCAAGAAGTGCCAATTCTTAAAAAAGAAAATTGAATTTCTAGGTCACATTGTAGAAAGCGGAACTATTAAACCATCTCCCACGAAGACACTAGCTGTCTGAAAATTTCCAGAACCAACAACAATAAAACAAGTACAAAGTTTTCTTGGTTTAACTGGATATTTCCGCAAGTACATCAAAGATTATTCAAAGATAGCTAAACCACCTAGTGATTTAACAAGAAAAGAAAACCTCTTTGTTTTTTCGGGACTCAACAAAAAGAAGCATTTGAAAAATAGAAGAAAATCATGTCCGAAGGCCCAATCTTGCCCCTTTTCAAGTATGGAAGAAAAACAGAACTGTATACAGACGCTTGTAAACAAGGGTTCGGCGCAATTTTGTTACAAGAAGCCGAAGATGGAAAGTTACATCCCGTTTACTACATGTCGAAAAAGACAAATACAGCAGAAGAAAAGTATAACAGCTACGAACTAGAGGTACTAGCAATTATCAACGCATTAAAGAAGTTTCGTGTTTATCTTTTAGGACAACACTTTAAAATAGTAACTGACTGTTCGGCATTTCAGAAGACTATGCAAAAAAAAAAAAAAGGATCTAATTACTCGCATAGCCAGATTGGCGTTTCAATTAGAAGAATTCGATTATGAAATAGAGCACAGAGCTGGAAGTCGTATGAAGCACGTTGATGCTCTTAGCCGATATCCTGTAATGATGGTATGCAATGATACATTAACTTCAAAGCTTAAAAAAGCACAAGAGGAAGGTGACAACTTCCAAACATTGAAATCACTTCTAGAGAAGCAAGAATCAGAAGAATTTTTTGAGCAAAACGGTATACTCTACAAGCCCTTAAATGGTCGAGAATTAATTTTAACCCCTAAAGCAATGCAAGCTGAACTAATTAAATTGATTCACGAAAATGGTCATTTCTCAGTAGGAAAAACAGTACAAATTGTGAAATAGGAATTTTTTTATCCCAAATTTATCCAACGTCATTAAAAAAGTAATAGTTAATTGTGTTCCATGTATCTTAGCTAATAAGAAAACTGGCAAAAAGGAAGGGTTTTTGAATCCTATTTCTAAGGAAAGCATTCCTCTAAGTACGTACCATGTTGACTTCATTGGTCCTTTACCATCCACAAACAAAAGTTATCAACACATTTTCAACTGTGTCTGCTGAAAGTGCCCTCGAAAAACTAAAACAACAGCAGAAAACCTTTGGTAATCCCATCAGAATTATCTCTGATAGAGGTTGAGCGTTCACTTCAAAATTATTCCACGACTACTGTGATGAAGAGAACATTCAACATCTGCAAATAGCGACAGGAGTTCCTCGAGGAAACGGACAAGTTGAACGAATTCATCGAACTTTGATTCCAGTTCTCACTAAACTATCATTAGACGACTCAACGAAATAGTACAAATACGTCGACATATTACAGAGAATACTAAATAGTATTGTATGCCGCAGTACAAAATGGACACCATTCGAACTATTAGTGGAAACCAAAATGCGTAACAAGGAAGACATCCTAATCAAAGACTTACTTCTAGAAGAAATAGCAAAAGAATTACTAGAACAACGCGATTTTTTAAGAAACGATGCAAAAAAAAAAAAACATCGAAACTCTGCAGTCTGAAAATAGAAAGACGTATAACAGAAGAAGAAAGAAAGCTTCGTTATACAAAGAAGGTGATTTAGTAGCCATCCAAAGAACCCAATTTGGAGCTGGACTGAAACTAAGACCAAAGTTCTTAGGCCCTTATAAAGTAACAAAAGTTAATTCTAAAGATAGGTATGAAGTGGAAAAGGTTGGTCAGCACGAAGGACCGAACTCAACCACCACCTCAGCTGATTTGATGAAATATTTTTATGCTTAATTGAATTTTTTTTATTTGTTATTATTTTAAATTTTTCTCAAACTATATCAATCTTGAAAAATTAATAGATGTTCTATGGTAACACTCGTTTCCATTAATCATTTTATATTCACTTGTAACATTTATTATTTTTTCGTATTATTCTTTATCTTTCTATTGATGTGAAGGATTTTTTTATGGTTTAGTTAATTATAGATCACAACATAGAATATTTTGTTTTTATATGCTTCATTTTGGGTCCGGAATTGTGAATATTAGGTATACATCTTTTCATCTGTAATATATTATTTTATTAACCTTAAGAATAGTATTATTTGTCTTTATTGCATCCACATTCCAATAATCATCAAATTTATAGTTGTAACTAAAAATAGTTTGTATTTAAAGTACTTTAGCTCTCAACATTTTGTAAGAGCTGAGAGACCAGCTCTGTCAGGAGAGGGTAATTTTGTAGGATTTTCCCTTTGAAACATTTTGTAAAAAGGTTGAGTCATATCCTTTTCAGAGGACCATAAATCTCAATTTTATTTATTACTGCATTCCGAAGCAGCGCCGTCTAGTGAGCTTTCGTAGCTCCGGCTTGAATAATTTTTCGGCAGAGGCCTACTAACAATCGCTTGTTCAACACGTCACGTCTTTAGCGCATTTTCGCGCCCAACGCGGTACCACCAGTCCTAACGTCCAAGAATGATAAAGGTAATTTCCCCGTCTTCTAAAGGTATAACTCAACTTTCAATTAACCTAATTCCTGCATGTCTTTCTCTTTGTAAATATCCCCTTTTGTAAATATTTTCCTTTAACTTTAAATAAATTATTTTTTACTTAAATGAAGTATCTGTGTTTAAATGACTTTCGATTCAATTAATTCATCACTCACCCTTAAATACTTACCCCTAGACAACCCACCTCGCCAATATAAAATACCGCCTTCTGAAGAGTCTGATTTTTATTCGAAGATTTATTCGGACTCCCATATATATATATATATATATATATATATATATCATAAGAGAAGATATATATTTCTTCATATTAATGGCACAGGAACATGTTGATTTTTTTCAATAGTTTTCTAAAGTAACAGATGAAAATTTTTTAAAAAGCTAATTCATATAAATATTCATGTGGTTACAAAATTACTTTTAATTGATGACAAAAATGTAGTTTAATTGCATATTTACCAGGGTTAAATGACATGCCACAAAAATTATTATTTTTTTAGTTAATTTGTTTAAAAAAAGGCTGAAAACTAAACATTTTTCGAAATTTTATACTATGGAAAACGTTTTTTATGAACATGACACTCAATATAAGAAGGTAATATTCAATGAAAGTCTAAAAATCGACATGTAATTGTTTTTGTAAATGTAATAATTTTTAAAATTTTGGCAAAAAAAAAAAAAAAAAAAACACAGATTACAATACTTAATGAATAACAATATTTATTGCAATGCAATGGGATTTTCACACTTAACGATCATTTGTTTTTCATTTCTAAACTCGGAATATGACTTCTGCTTCTTTCTATATTAATATATTCAATTGAAAAAAAAATGGTGTACATTTTTGTAGAACACCTAGGAAAATTTCAAACACGGAATTGAATATCTTTCACATAATCCAGTTTATACAATAAAATGAACTATAAACTTAACGACGCTGAAATACATCCATTATGGATCCAGATCATCATCAAATACACTCTGATAAATTTTTGATATTGGTTATAATGATGTAATACAAGTAGGGTTAGTTGTAGAAACATTAACGACGACAGTAATGTTGTTCACAAGTACTAGGGAAAAAAATCCTCGAAATTCTACGACCCTGGAATATTTATTACGTATATGTTCTTCTTATGTCCATTCTGCTGCGGGAGGGTCTGATTTTTAGAAAGAAATAAAACAGTGTTCCCTTGACGACGAATGCCGGTTTCTATAGAAACACTCTCACCAACATCAACGTTTGTAAATTAATTGGAAAAATTTTAACTAATTTTTTTCAGATGATATTGATGTTGAACTGGCACGAAATATTCAGATTGTAACCCGATAATCTACTGTTAAGAATAAATGAATGCTGAAAAATAAATTTAAAAAAATTAAAAGGAATATTTTTAAGAAAGAAATTCGATTACTTAATAATATTTGCTTAAAGAGAGTTTGAAATATGAGTTCCCATTTTTTTCTTCAAGCATTTGCTTTCAGAATAACGCTGTTTGCGTGTAAAATGGTTTTTAAATGTTGTCCTAGCCAACCACATTTGTTATACTATTTAAATCAAAACAGAAGAATAAATGTTTGTTGTGTAAAAACTATTTTTTGTTCTTATCTTTCTAGTTTATTGTTTTTTTTATTTTTTACAACTTGATCATTGATATTATTTCTTAAAAATATGTTAATTTTCAAACCTGCACCCTGTGTACAAAAATTCATTGCCAAATCACCGGGAATTCATTGCTAAATATTTTTTCTTGAAATAATTCATCGATGATTTAGAAATATATATTTAAATGAACCAATAATTAGATAATAAATAAGTGATTCTCAACCATTATTTTGTTGTGGTACACTTTTAACAATTCTAAGATTTGGCAGCACACTACCAATAAAATAAGTTAAAATGGAATTGTGTATCTGTAATATACTATGCAAAATAGTTTATGTTAATAATTTTCAATGTTAAATAAAATAATATGTATGTTTATGAGCCATTAATTACAAAATTATAATAATATATTTAATGTAAAATTTGAGCTTAGTGATTTTTGATCATTTCGTTTATATTGGGTCGTAAAAATGATAATACCACTCTCAGTTCGTCAACTTCATTTAAAACTCTAGATCTTTTTTTTTTACTTTTGTATTTGTTAATGCTGAAAATCCGAATCCATGCAAATGAAATGTAGAAAATTGTAATTTAATTCTTTAAGCTTTTTTGGCTTTTGTGAAATAATTGCCTCTAATCTTTAATCTAAAATCAACTAATTAATTCTTCTGAATGTTTTGAAAATAAATCTCGACTATTACGGAAAGAAATTAGTTCTTTCTCTTCATTAAAAGTTATTTCATATACATATATATATATATATATATATATATATATATATATAATCATTTATTAAGTTGTACAATTATTCAATTCCTACTATTAGCTCACACTCTCCATGTATTTCTTTATCTTGGTGGAATATTCAATCGTTAATAAAATACATTTTAAAACGCTCAATTGAGCTGAAATTTTATACACACAATTATTTTGGATGACAATATAAAAATTTAATTATAATTAATAAAAATTAATTGCTTAAAACTAATTGTTCAAATAATTACAAATACAGCGACGTTGGTACCATTTTGGCAACTTGTGTCAAAACTTGAAAATGCTTTTTCTCACATTTTAAAGCACTCATTTGAGCTGAAATTTTCTATACACTATAATTGTGGGTAAAAATACGATAATTCAATTATAATTAATTAAAATTAATTGACTGAAACTTATTATTTAAAGAAGTACAGATACAACCACATTGGTTCATTTTTAGCGACTTGAGTCAAAACTTTAAAATATTTTTTTTCTCACGTTTTAAAGCATTCAGTTGAACTGAAATTTTATATAAACGATTGTTTTGGATGACAATACGATACTATAATGATAATTAATGAAAATTAATGACCACTTAATTTTGTGATTCTGTTATATGTATATACATATTTATAATAATTTTAACTATTTAATAACATTAGCTAAAATAAAATTTTCCTTTGTTGACCTAAGTAGAAATTGACTTTTTTTTTAAAAAAAATATTTATTTTTATATTTGTTTATGCTGAAAATCCGAATCCATGCAAATAAAATGTAGACAGTTGTAATACAATTTTTTAAGCTTTTTTGGCTGTTGTGAGATAATTGCCTCTAATTTTAATCCAAAATGAACTAATTGATTATTCTGAATGTTTGTAAATTAAATCTCGACTATAACAGAAATAAATTAGTTCATTCTCTTCATTTAAATTTATTTCATATACAGATATATAATCATGTATTAAGATGTATAATTATTCTATAATGTGTATTACAAATAGATTAGGAACACAATTAAATTTGTTTATATCTATCGATCCAAAAAAAGATACCACGAACACCCATAGTTTATTTCTATAAAACGGCAAAATGATTCGGTTCCTGATGTTATTTTTTCTCAGAGTTTCTTCTGTTTTCTTTATTAATAATTCTACAGAAAATATGGCAAAATGGTTGAGAATCACTGCTGTAAATAAATGATTAAAAAAGTTGAAACAGTTATTAGTAGTAGAGATTGCAATATTGGACCAAAAGTTCAATACTGGTATTTGGTATTTTTTAAATCTTAATACCGAGATACCGGTTTTAATACCGGTAGTAAAAATTTCAGAAAAAGAAAGAAAACCACAGGTGTTTCTTTGTTTCAATTGCAAGAGTGTAAATATCAGAAAAAAAATAATGTGTAACTTATGAATTATAACAGTATATAAAGAGTCACAACAAAGGAAAGGAACATCTTATTTATTTAAATCACGAAATGTGTAAATAACACTAGTCTGTGCTGTTTATCAAATAAATAATGAAATCAAACCGAAGTATTATCAACTGATTTTTTATGTTCTTTAAAGATATTTTTATTCATTATTATGGGTTATTATCTATGAGTATATATAGAACTAGAAGTTACCCACCCACTTCACTGGGTATTTCACGATGTTGTATATATGTATACTGTTTACATATATATTAATTATTGATATCTAGTATTAAGAATTCGATTGTATTGAAAAATATATTTATAGCTGTTACACTCTCGCCCCTTGATATAAAAAGAACATAAATTATAATATATAATTTCTATTTATATCTAAAATAGAAGGAGAAAAATTTTTTTCGCTCACTTAACCTAATAATCAAGTGGACTTCCACCAAAGCAACTTTCAGTGGATCTTTACTCCATAAAATAAACATGCGTAATAAATTTCAAGTCTAAATTTAACAGAGCAAAAACGGAATTTTTATCATCAATACCTCATTGACAGCATTCTTAGCGGATTTCAATTCAACAAAAGAAGCATGCAAACCAAATTTTATTATTATAGTCTTAGCAGTTCAAAAACGGGAATTTTGTCTATCAATACGCCCCAATAACTCTCCCCGCTTCCCCCTGGAGTTAATTTCCGTAAAATCCATTCTTAGTGGAACTCTATTCAACTGAAGAAAAGTGCTCAACAAATTTCAAGTAAATGAGTTAAATTCAAAAACAGGAATTTTTCTATAACACGCCTTAACTCCTTGCAACCCCACTCCTTTGGGGGTCCGTTTCGAAAAATCTTTGTAAAAGGAAATTTGAACGGAACATACCTTTTAATTTTCAAGAAGGTGGTTCTATTAGTTGAAAAGCGGAAATATTTTTCTATTACACCCCTTAATCTCCTCAGTAACTCTTGGGGATCAATTTCCCCCAAAACTATTTTGTAGCGGATCTCTACACCATGGAAGGAATTCGCTTACCAAATTTTAAGACTGTACGTCTAATAGTTTAAAAATGGAAACAATTATCTATAACGTCCCTTAAGCCCCCACAACGCTACTTAGGATACGATATTCACAAAACCCATCTTACGGCAGATCTCTACTCAGTGAATGGAATCTGCTTACTCAATTTCAAGATTTTACGTCTAATAGTTTAAAAAAGGAGTTAATTGCCTTTAAGGCCCCTTAATTCTCCACAACGCAACTTGGGGTCGATTTTCACAAAACTCATTTTGTAGCGGATCTGTACTCTATGAAATGAATCCGCGTAGCAAATTTCAAGACTGTACGTCTAATAGTTTAAAAATGGAAATAATTATCTGTAACGCCCCTTAAGCCCCCGAAACGCCACTTAGGAAACAATTTTCACAAAACCCATTTGATAACAGATCTCTACTTAATGAATGGAATCAGCTTACTAAAATTTTGAGATTTTACGTCTAATAGTTTAAAAAAGGAGTTAATTGCCTATAACGCCACTTAATTCTCTACAACGCCACTTTGGAGTCGATTTTTACAAAGCCAATTCTGTAGGGGATCTGTACTCTTATGAAAGGAATCCGCTTACTAAATTTCAAGACTGTACGTCTAATAGGTTGAAAATGGAAATAATTATGTATAACGCCCCCTTAAGCGCCCCTCAACGCCCTTGGAGGTCGATTTTCGTAAAAATCATTATGTAGGGAATCTCTACTTTATGAAAGAAATCTGTGTACCAAGTTTCACGACTGTACATCTAATAGTTTAGTAATGGAAATAATTATCTATAACGCCCCTTAACCCCCCGTAACTCCCCTTGTGGTTCGAACTTTGCGAAATCCGTTCTTAGTTGACGTCGACTCTATGAAGGGAACCTACCTACCAAATTTCAAGTCTGTAAGTTTAATAGTTCCGGAGATATCGTGATTAGTCAGTGAGTCAGTCATTCAGTCAATGAGTGAGTGAGTCGCTTTTCTGCTTTATATATATAGATCTGAAAAACGTTTTGAGCCCTAAAGTATGATGTTCAAATACAACGTGAATAACAAGCTAACCATTTAAAAAAATTTCGATGTATTACGCACTTTCTTCACAACTACAAGCTTGTTTTCACAGATACGTATATCAGACTACGAATCCTGCGCGTGTACAGTATCGCCCTGAGCTGTAATAGAATAGTCTGGCTCGCCTCCTTGGATGATTCACATATTTGATCACATTTCTTGATTGTTCGTTGCTGCTTTGTATTCACAGTCTAATTAATTTAGCCCGTTAGGAAGACATAAAAATAAAAACTTATACTAATTTGCTATGGCGACGATTCCTGAACATATAACGGATAAAATTTTAAAAATTTCTATTAAATACCGAAAAGACGAGAATTAAACTTGTGAATACCGATATTACAAAACTGTACAAATGGCTCAAAATACCGGAATTCGGTACCCTGGTATAACGGCATTGCAATCCCTAATTAGAAATAATTATTTCCTCTTGTTTCTGAAGAATTGATTATTTCATAATATATCCACATGGTTATGATACCTTACATGAAATAAATTTCGCCTATGTGCAAATTTAATGCAATGGAAAGTTGATTATTTTTTATTTTTCTATTTGGATTGTTCATTTACTAACGTCGTCTCTGCTAACGACCACCCTTATTTTGAACCATGATGAAGTGACAGAAAAACATATAATTTTATCTTGTTCTCCAAACTTTCAGACACTGTTAAGTGTCTGTTAGTACTGTTAGTACTTTGTTACTGTTTTGACACTGTTAGTACTTTGTGTGTGAACCCTGATAATTTTAATGTAAAACAGTTCGTTCTATGTTACAAGTCTTTAGTGATGCTTCGATTTGGAAGCAATGGATACTTTAAGAATCTAACGGAGAATGAAGTAAAATAAATTTTAGAACATTTTCTCCTCTATGTATGCCAGGAAAGACAAAAATTATTTTTATGAGAAATCTTCAAATGTTTTGAAAATTACGCTACAAAACTGTTGCTCTCGATTTCCCATTTGCTTACTATGTGTGTGTGTAGTCTTATTTCAAGTTTTCCCCCTTAAAATTCTAACTTGTGTTTTAACGAAGATAATACTTTAATCAAAATATTTGAAATTATTTGATTTAAAAAATAATAAAATAAATTACGGATAACTTCTGTGATAAATTTTATTTTTAAAATATAATATCTTATTAAACAAGGGTAATAGATAATTGTTACATGTTTTAACGCACTGATACCTAAAACGTGTTAAAGATGAATAATAATGCTTAAAGCCTTGGCATTAATTGCGCAAAATTTTAAACTTTCTTTTCAATGCTTATTTACCAATGACTTTCCTTCTACTGCAATTCAAATTTGAAAATATCGTGTGGAAAATTTTATGAATGCGTAAATATAAAGCATGGGTACTCAACCTTTTTTCCTGCCGTGCCTCATGTCTAGTGCAAGTATTTCACGCGGGCTGCAACATGAGGATAATGGAGAAAATATTTACAAAACCAAAGCAACATTGGACAAACCAAATTTCATCAAAATAATAAAGCTTTTTTTTAGCTTTTACTTTGATATTATATTAATCTCTCTATCAAAAACACATAAAAAATGTTTACTTTTATGCATTTTTTTGCTGCATGGGGGTAAATTTCGGTTTCGTTTCATCCATGACTCAGCCCTTTGTTTACATTCTACAATATAAAAAAAGTAATAAAAAATTTAAGTCAATTACTAATTAGATCAACAAAGAAGAATTTTATTTTAGCTACTTTTTATTAATTAGTTACTATTAATATAGATATGTATATACATATGCCAGATTGATTGATTTGATTGATTTAATATTAACGTCGCACTGTTCAGCTACACGAGGGCTTTTGGCGACGGACCACGTAATTTTGAACCATGGTCAAGTGACGTGGACGACACCTGAGCTGGCACCCCCTCTCCTAACTACCACACCACACCAACGGGAGGACGTTTCAGCTCTCGACAGATTTAACGTGCATCGCTGCCCTACACGGCGGGTCTTTAGTGGTACTGAGCTCGAACTCGTGACAAGCAAGCCACGGTCCGATACCTATACCACTCGGCTACCGCGGCCTATACATATGCCAGAAGCACAACATTAAGTGGTAATTAATTTTATTATTTGTCATTAAAGTATCGTATTGTCATCCAAAATAATCCTGTATATAAAATTTCAGTTCAACTGAATGCTTTAAAACGTGGGAATAAAAAACCTTTTCAAGTTTTGACACAAGTCGCCAAAATTATCGATAAGTCGCCAATGAGGCTGTATTTGTAATTCTTTAAATAATTAGTTGTAATCAATAAATTATTATTAATTATAATTAAATTATTGCATTGTCATCCAAAATAATCATGTTTATAAAATTTCAGCTCAATTGAGCGCTTTAAAATGCATTTTATTAACGATTGAAAATTCCACCAAGATAAATAAACAGATGTATAGGGAATGTGAGCTAATAGTAGGAATTAAAAAAGGTACTGATAGCAAAGTTGATAGATTTGAATGCTTGATTGGTAGAATTTAGCGCAAACTTTTAGCACATTGTTCTTAAATAACTGAATTTCTTAGTGCAATAGACAATGACCGAGCCACTCAGAAAAGGCTGAAGGGCCACATGTGGCCCGCGGGCCGCAGGTAGAGAATCCCTGATATATAAAGCAACAAACTGTTCAAAAGATAACCCAGCTTCATCTGCGAAAAGAGCCTTTTTGTAAAACTGAATTTAAGTAATATGTAATGAAAAAAAGGTGCAAAATAACTGAAGAAGCACGGCAGGAATTTTTATCATTTGTATCAAATCGTAATGTAATTTATATTTAATAATATTTGGAAAAAATTATATTTCAAAATATGTTAAGAGTCTTGTAATGTATTTTAGATTTAAAAAACCCTGAATTTTCACAAACTGATTGCATTCTAATACGAAAAAAAGTAGCTGGTTATATGATACAGTTATTTTGTTAGTAAAAAAGATGATTTGAGTTCCATTAGTATTTCATTATATTATTTTGCCTGTTCTAACTTTGCACACACAGCGAAGTTAAAAATCTCTTTTAAGTTGAAAGGTTACACATAAGGTTGCTTCATTTTCTCACGTAAAGCACAAAATGGAATTAAAAATTGTAATTAGGCAAGTTATTAATAGCGTTGAAACTATAGGTCAGGTAATAACTATAGATTAATTATTTTCATGATGTCTAATAACCCGACAAGGTTTCATGGGCAGCTATGTCTAGATACGCATACATAAGCAGCTCTGTGGCAAAATCTTACATTTTAATCAACGTCTTATTATCTTCCTTCATATGCCTATAATTTTACATTTTAAGTGCATTAATTTAATCCTTTCTTATTCAGCTTTTAGGTAGTAGCTTACTTTTCTTGAAACCCTGGAGTGATTTAGTACCCTGCGCGACTACAGTTGGGAAGTTCCTTCGACAAAGCAGTTTCAATCCTATTTTTTAAAAAAAAGATTTAAAATGATAATTACATAGCTGAAAAGGAAAAAAGAAATATTATTTCTGGCAATTTCTCAATCATTTTTATTACGCTTCTTTCACTTAAAAAAAAGAAATTAATTTTTTATTCAAAAATATTTTATTTGTGTTGCTCGGAATTTTGCAATGACTTTTTTCGGAAAGTTTGTTTCATGTTTAAAACTTGTTAATTAAACACAAGTAATATAAAAGAAATTAAAATCAATCCCTACTTTTAGATCAACAAAGAAAATTTTTATTTTAGCTACTTTTTATTAAACAGTTACAATTAATATAAACATATGACAGAATCAAAACATTAAGCGGTGATTAATTTTCATTAATTATCATTAAAGTATCATATTGTCATCCAAAGCAATCGTGTATATAAAATTTCAATTCAACTGAATGCTTTAAAACGTGAGGAAAAAACGTTTTCAAGTTTTGACACAAGTCGCCAAAAATGATGCCAACGTGGCTGTATTTGTAATAATTTGAATAATTAGTTTCAGTCAATTTTTTATTAATTATAAGTAAATTATTGTATTGTCATCAAAAATAATCATGTATATAAAATTTCAACTCAATTGAGCATTTTAAAATGTATTTTATTAACGATTGAAAATTCGACGAAGATAAATAAATACAATAAATAAATAAATATATAGAGAGTGGGAGCTAATAGTAGGAATTGAAAAAGTATTTTAGCTTTTGAGAACTTAATCGAACTGGAAGCTTAGAATTGAAAGGTCTGATATTCAAATATTATTTTAATATAAGAAATGTACTGAATACGATTATAACTATTGAGACCTAGCCTGTCAACTAAGATCCCAGATGGGCTAATTTGGATAAAAAAATATTGTGTATTGTACATGCTTCTGAAGCATAATATATTGGTCATTTTTCAGTGAATTCCACTTGTTAAAAACTTCATAGAAAAATCTTCTCTAAAATTTTTTTTTAAAAAATAAGTGTAACTGGTAAAATGATATTTTAGTAACGAATTAAAAATAGCGACTCCATTTTTCTGAAAAAAGAACAAAAATTTAATTCAGATGATCCTACCCACCTTAAATTTCACAACATAGAGGATTTATTTATTCCTTTTATAAGTTACATCTTGAGATTACTTTAAATAAAACAATAAAGAAATAAATTATTTGAATAAAATGTTTAAGGCTTATCTTTATTTTATTTTAAATTAATAATTGTTTTCGTACTTACATAATGGTATTAAGTATGCATTTAAGTATGCACTCTATTCTTTTGTTAGAAATTTAGAAATTAATTTGGCAACAATTTAAAGAGGAAATCGATAAGAATTTTTATGTTTTAAAATCTCATAATGTCTATAATATATGAAATTAAAATAAGAATATACTTTGGGAACTCACAATTACAAAATGTAAGATTTTAACTTTCTTAATAAATATTTTTGAGAAAGATGGTACTAATTAATACAAGCCGAATGAAGAGAATGGCTCTATTATTTTTACAGAACTCTTATTTATTAATACAGAATCAATATACCAGAAAATTTACCTAAGGGACATATGTAAGCAAACAATTCAAAACACGAAATCACCACAGTGCCATTATAAACTAACGAAGCCATTAACTTTCAAATATTTAGAGTAATCTTTTGGAAGAAACAGTGCATTTTTCTTTACTTTTCCTCAATCCCTCCAAATTCTACACATCGGAAATTGTGACGACAATATTGTTGGAAGAATCTTTTAAATTCCTTCGACAAATTAAAAGGAAAAGTTCCAGAAAACAATACAAAGAGAGAGAGCGAGAGGCAGAGGTAGAGAGATGTGAGGGTACTTAAATTCAAATGAAGCGGGCGAATTTCTACCCTAAATAAATATCAGAGACTTGTGGTTTCAATCTGGTCGAACTACAACCGTTAATTAAGCCCATAGGATAATGCAAATTTCCAGGGAAGGTTCCCTCCTCCATGAAGATAGATCAATAGGATTAGTTTATGCAAATCGAGCTGGCTTTAATCTCTTCAGATTGCCAGGAGTTAGAGATTTGTGGCTATTGCCCGACGTCAAAACTAGAAAAGTTCATCTCCAGCTTTAAAGCTCACGTCAGATGTAGAGGATTGCTTTGATTTAGCATTTATGATTATTTGTATTGTGCGATTGAATTATTTTGGCAATGAAAATAAATATCTGTGAATGGCTTATGATTCGAAAGGAGGCTGCCGGGAATGGTTGGTGGGGGTTACTTCGTTGGGGTTGAGTTCGTTTGGGAATGAAAATAACTCATTGAGAAAAGGATTATTTTCTGTGTGGGCTTTGCCAGTAATTTGTGTCACTGTTTTCCAATAATGAACTAATATATACGGGAATAGGGTTTCAAATTAGTTAGGCAGACACTGCTTGAATTTGAGAGAAGATTAATTTTTCCCTGAAAGATTTTAAAGTAATTTTTCAATCGCTTAAAGCCAAGATTTAAATATGTCTGCATTTTAGTTATAATTAGACACATCATTGATATATTTTATGCTGTATCTCTCTTTTAATGCTCCTCGTTATTTTTTAATACATCTGTAAGTGTATTTTTTTTAAAAAAAATGCAGTAGCATTAATGTTTGTGAATATAGTGATAAAATTATATTATAAGTAAAATATAACTAAAATCTATATTATTTGGCTGTCTACAGCTAGGAGTTGGCAACCTTTAGTTAATCAAAGTTTTTGTTGTTGTTGTTTTTTTGTTGTTAGATAAGAGAAACATGGATTTGTGTGGTTTGAGTTATACTAAAACCTGTATTATAATGTTTTTTTCTTTATATAACTCCATTCTAGGTCAACAATACGAACAAATATTTCGCGCCGTTCAGCTTAAGTTGTTAGGGATCATCCTTCAGCGCTGGGCTTTGTTTTTTCCCCCGTTTTCTCCAAGGCGCACTTTTTTTAATAGCCCCTGTTGGGTGAAACGCTTTTTTTTCTTTCTCTTTTTTTTTCTTCACAAACGTGATATAGTTGTATAGTTGATTACTCGTTTAGTATATTGCTATTTGATTCTAATCAAAAAATCAAAATAGTATATGATAAATAATGATGCAAGTGATTAAAATAATTAACACAAAAGAAATATTTTAAGAATGCACTTATAAATATGTATATATATAAAGTTAAAAGATAAAGTTATAGTTACACTAATATTTACGAAAAAAGAGAAGAATTTAAATTCAATATTATAAAAGTACCTCATTGGGAGAGTAATGTACATGTTTCTATATTCAGAAATATTGTTATTAATTACATACAATGCAACAAATTTCTTGTTTAAAAAATCAGAAAAAATAAAAAACTATAAACATTTTACTAAATATTGCTTATTTCAAAAATACCCAATTAATTTTATTAATAGTTATTTGAATAAAGAAATTCTAAATAGTCAGGATTAAAATTCCTTAGAATACAAATTGTTTATTATTATAATAGTTTATTATCATTTTTAATAGATGTAGGTACCACCATATTCTAATGTTAATAAAATTACTTATTCTCTTAGTTTTATTTCAACCACGTAGTAACTTTTTTTTTTAAAAAAAAAATACATTTATAATCCTAGTGCTCCTAAAGTAATGGTAATATGTATACATATTTTTTAATTTTTTATTTCTGTTCATTTCATACTTTTGCTAAGTGCTACTATTCAGCTATTCCCAAGCTTTGAATTTGCATTTGGGTCCAGAATCTGGCAATAGCTAGTTTATTGTAAGATCTAGCATGGGCTATGCAGTTTTGAATGCAATTTTTAGGTAAGTTACCTTTTTTCTTTTAATGGATTTAGACTTCTATATATTATTTTCAATCGGTTTTGGATCATTATTATTGACAGAAGGCTGGATGGCCCAAAAACATGTTCAACCACACTTTTATGTATATAAGAGTTATCCTAAGTCAGCAATGTTTACAGTACTGTAGCATATATATTTTTATGTTTAAAATTCTATTATGTTTAATTTGACATACCTATAAATCTTATCTAAATCCTATCTCTCTGTGATATATCTAAAATCTTATGTCTGGTTTATCTTGCAATTTTGAATTTTTTAGTTTTGATTATTGATTATTCATCTCTCTTTAGTAGAGATTTTTGACAAATATATATATATATATATATATATATATATATATATATATATATATATATATATATATATATATATATATATATATATACACACACATATATATATATATATGCGCGTGTGTGTGTGTGTGTGCAGCGTGTAGCACTTCCACGCCATAGGTTTGGGATTCAAATGCCGGGCTGGGCAAGGTCGACTCAGCCTTACATCATCCCTTTAGTGGGTCGATAAAATGAATACCAAGCTTTCTTGGGAATTAAACAATGAGGATTTCGTGCAGACTGACCACTTGACAGGAACACCTACTGATGCACCTCAGCGCCCATCTGATATGAGCACTATAGGCCTTTAGGGACTGTTGCGCCACTGAGTTCAGTTTAGTTAATATATTCATAATATACCGATTGTTGTTGTCACTCGATATTTCATTAACCTTTAACTTCTGAAAGCCTGAAACTGATGCTATTTCACAGCTAAACATGAAGTACTAATTCTCTTGAAGCACTCTTAATTTCTATCATTCAATCTTGTGATGTCATTTATTAGTAAAAGAAACCTCTACTTTAGAAAGCTACACACGCGTTTGTAACGCTTGAAGCAGGGTAAAATCCAGAAAAAAACGAGTTCAGCGCGTCCGTAACGTCGATGGATGATAGATTGAGATAAACGCGCTCAGAGGGTTAGTAACGGCCTAAGGGTGGAAAACATTAATTAATGTTCTTTTTTTCCACTTGTGGTGTGTGTAAAGGATGCATTTAATCCTTAATGAAATACCGAAAGCTAAATTCTAAAACTTATAATAAATGAAGTAAAATAGTCAAAATAAAAAAAATAAGGTGTTCTAATTTCTGATTTTAAATAACTTCATAGTGTTAGAAAACATTTGATTTACATAACTTATTCCATTCATAAAATTATCAAGGGTTTTTTTCTGTTACATATGAAGTTTTTAATGAGTGTTAAATTTAACAGTAATTTCCACATGTAGCTGATGCCTCTGATTAACATATAATTAGTTGATGTACCACTATTTTTGTAATGAAATTTAGGAATAAATAGGGGGTGGGGTGGGAGAAAAGTATGTCAGAGGAAATTAAATTTAATATTTAACTACTATATTGTGTGTGTGTATATAATTTGAGAGACACTATTATTTACCTCTATTAACATGATGCATAGATTTTTTTTTATTCGGAGAATAAAATATTAAAATAAGGTTGGATTTTTCTAGAAAGCAACGTAGTTGTGCTTAGGAGACAAAGATAATGTGATTAAACTAAAGGTTAAATAATTGTAACAGCTGATATATCCTATTTGTATGGAGGTGTCTTTGAGATCGCGAAATTTCTCTACAACAATTTAAATTAATTTTCTGAATTAATTCATTACAAAATAAATTGAAACGTTACGGATATAAAATGATTTTTATCATTCTTTTATCGAATTTATCAAGGATTTTATTTCTATTACAACAAAATATTAATACAAGTAATTAGTTTACTTACTTTGAAATGAATATTTTGAAAAATAATGAAAATTATGCATTAATTTATTTAAAGTAGAATTCTTTCAAACAATCTCTCATCTATATATTTTCTTTGTACAACCTTTTTAATGCTGTCTTTATATTCGGTATTGAAACAAATTATAATTCCTGAAAATAAAAACAATTCTTATTCTTTTAATACAATGCATACTTCACACAAAAATATTACATATAAAGAAAGATAATTTTCTTTATTATTAGATCTTTTGATTTTAAAAGATTAATATGTTTTTATCCCATCTCAAAAAATTTATAAGTATTACAGAGTTTTAAAAAGTTACGTATAATATATATATATATATATATATATATATATATATATATATATATATATATATATATATATATATATATATATATATATATATATATATATATATATATATATATATATATATATATATTGTTACGTAGATTGGGATTCGAAGATTTAACGCAATCAGTTTCAGAGAGCAAAACAGTTCTTCAGGAGCGATGAAAATTTATTGTAGAAAAACAACCCTTAAAAATACAGGACACAACATCAAACAAAAATAAATCCCAGAAGGCCTTCACACCTTCTACAACACTTTGACACAACTATCAGTGTCTATTAATCTTTTCATAAGCACAGGCTCGTCCTGTTCAACAGCTGAAGAAATAACTAATCGTTAGTTGACTCTTCAATGGTCAAAACAATATTTCTCAGTTTCGGTGAGTGATTCTTTATTTATAATCTGCACAGACTTTTCTCAAAAAATATGCTTACATTATAGATCGCGATATTAGTAGATTTTTCTGGTAATTACCAGAAACTTTCATATGGTCGCCAAAAAGGATGTTAACTTGGCTCTATCGCCAACATTTAGCTAAGTTTCCATTGAATCGTCATGATAAAGTAAGCAAGGGTGGGCAGACTTTTCGAGGGTACGGGCTACTTCTAATTTTTTCAAGGTGTTGCGCTCTTCTCAGTGTTAGTGGCGCACACAAGGAGGGGGGAGGCGATCCACGGATCCGGACCCACCCCCCATAGTCCTTGATTTTTTTTTACTGATTGATTATAATCCCCTCTATATTATAGTACGTAAAATCAACTTAAGAATTTGTTAGTAATCGTTTTTTTATTAATTAATGCTGATTATTTATTCAGTAATTTATTTTTTGCTGTTTTTTTTCCCAACAATCTACAAAATCAAAAAAATATGTTTGGTTATGTATTGGGGTATGATATGAGAATGGTAGACTTTCGACAACCCCCACCCCTCCTCCTCTTGAAAAATTCTTGTGTGCGCTAATTCCAAGTGTTGTAGGTGTGTAGAGGTAAGAAAAGGTCTACAATATTTTAATAATTAAAACGGGATATATACTTACCTACAAAACTACAAAAAAACTAACTAACACTTTTAAGCACTTAAACTGAACTTTTTAAAGCAAAACGTAAGATACAAACATAAGCATAACAGCCACAAAAATAGTAATATCAAAAGATGCATTTATTATCAAATAATTCAAAAACGTAAGGAAAAAAACAATTGATATCTAAAGTTAGTTTTTGTTGTTATAGTCAGTAGAAAACTTAGTCTGCCTACTTCAGCCAATCTTGAATATTTCTGAATATAATTACTACTTTCTAAAATCTTCAGGCGGTCATCCGAAAATAATCCACCATCTTCGTAATCCATCGGTCGATCGCGATCGACGTAATACCCATCCTGGATGTAAGTAACTGCTTTGCTTAGGAATATTATACAATTTTTGATATAAAATAAATACAACAAAAAATAATATTAACGTATAACACATCCAGATATAAAGTATTCACACTATTTTAAGCATGCATTACACAAAATTCGTAGCAATATAAACATTTGCATTTTTTATTCATGCAGACAGTTTAATTTTTGCCTGAAACAAGCATTCTCTACAACTTAACAAATACCTGGAAAGCTTAGTGAAAAAGGTTTCAAATAAAGAAACCAGTAGGACATTACATTTATTCCATTATCTGTGTAGAAGACGAGCGGGAGAAAAGAATTTGGTAGAACATTTAAAAAAAAGAACTTATCTCCTGAGAGATTTCCCTATCTTTGCGGCTCTCCCAACCAACCAAACGTAAAAAATTATACAACAGTATGAAGGACTAAATGTGGTTTCTCCCGTATAATATTTTTGTCGTTGGAGTATTTTCTTACTCAGTAAAGACTTTTTGGTCCGATGAACAGAAATTAAAATGGGTTACAAAGCCCGAAAAACTCCTTACAGTTATGTTTAAATAGGAGAAAATAACATAAAGTTATTCGGGCAAAAAACGAGAAAAAAAGTTTCTTAAAGCATACAAATACATTTCATTGAAAAATCTTCCTATGCATTTGGGATTGTTCTTTTTTTTCTTAGAAAAAGGAAACATCTTATTTTTATAAAGAGTTATGAAATAACTTCGTATGTTCGTTGCAACAGAATGTGTAGGAGAGTTTTTATATTCTGAAGTTCAGGTGATTTTTTGTACTCTAAACGGAATCATTATCTGTAGATTTAGAATTCGTGCATTTCCAAATAGAAAACTGTACGTAATTTTTTTTTTTTAAAAAAAAAGGTAGATGTTAACATAAAACCAAATGTCTTTTTCACATTTATGTCTGCATTCCTAACTCTATATAAGCACTTATTTTTACTAGAAACTCTTTAATCCCTAAGAAACACGAAATATTTTTATATTTACGGGGAAAATCGCTTAACACGAAATTGAAGGGATTGAAATTGTTTTTCATGTTAAAAGAATTTCGTGTTAAAGGATATCGCAAAAAAATACACATTCAATAAAATTAAGTGTGTATCACAGTGCATTTTATTTACATATATATATATATATATATATATATATATATATATATATATATATATATATATATATATATATATATATATATATATATATATACACTGGTGTGCAAAAATTAAGGACGAAGTCGAAAAATTAGCATATCAGCTGAACGAAGAGGCAGAGCATACAGAAAGACCAATCAGGAGATTAAGTAAGGTGATGTACGGTAGCACATGCGCAGATATGCAGGTAGACGTAATGGGGGAGTGTCTGAGTAGTATAAAGCATGTTGTCGGTGTAAGATCAGTATTTCTGGCAAAGAGATTGCACGCCGTATAGCAGTTAAAATCACACCGAGTTGCTGCCTCAGCGAGAAATGGCGAATAATCAATCTGTTAGACGACATCTGGATGCTTTCACCCGAGGTCGAATCATTGGGAAGTTGGAGGAAGGCCGCAGTGTGACAAGTGTGGCTGCAGAGTTCGGAATTGCTCACAGCATCGTTTCACGACTTTGGAGACAATTTCAAACTAGAGGAACAGCTATCCGGGGGTTCAGTAGTGGTCGTCCACGAGGAACCACACCCACAGATGACCGGTACATTGTCTTACAGGCCAGAAGAAACAGGCGGCAGACAGCGGGAGAAATCGCTAGACACACGACACAGGCGACTGGACGACCGATATCGCGTTTTACCGTGGCCGGAAGACTGCACGATTGTGGTCTGTTTGCACGACGCCCTGTACGGTGTGTACCTTTAACGCCTGCCCATCGGAGAAGGCGTTCTCTGTGGTGCCGGGAACACCGGAATTGGAGAGAAAATGAATGGGGACGAGTACTCTTTACAGATGAGAGCAGATTCAGTTTGAGTAGCGATTCTCATCGCATACTCATCTGGAGAGAGCGGGGAAGCCGCAATCATCCCTCGAACATCATCGAAAGGGACAGGTATGGAGGTCGCGGTGTTCTCGTTTGGGGAGGCATCCTGCTTGGTAGTCGTACAGACCTTCACATCTTCGACGCAGGTTCAGTCAACGGGACCCGTTATTGTAACGAGATTCTTCTTCCATATGTGCGTCTTTTTAGAGGCGCTATGGGTCTGCAGTTCCTTTTCATGGACGACAATGCACCATGTCATCGCACAGTAGCTGCCGAACAGCTCTTAGAGAGTGAGGCTATTGAACATATGGATTGGCCGGCACGATCTCCGGATCTCAATCCCATCGAGCATGTATGGGATTTTCTAGGCAGACGCTTGGCAGCTCGTACCTTACCACCAGTAACGATTCGGGAGCTTCGATTGGCGCTGCAAGACGAATGGGCAGCAATGCTTCAACAACTCATTGACACCCTCATTCTCAGCATGGGCAGACTCTGTGAAACCTGCCTAGCAGTCAGGGGAGATCATATCCCGTACTAAAGACCGGATGTTTCTTGCTGGACACCCATCACAGGGATGTTTCGGCCTTCAGTCGCATTGCGCTCCATGCTACTTTTTCAATCAAGCTTCTTTTTATCCCTCTGATTTCTCTTTTAGTAAGTGTTGCTTACATATTACACATGTCCTTACGTATTGGGGTTCTTACGGTATTAAATGTGTTGATTTGGAAAGCTTTTGTACAAAGTTATATTGAAAAAACCGTCTCGTCCTTAATTTTTGCACACCAGTGTGCATATATATATATATATATATATATATATATATACAGTTGAACTTGTTTTTGTGTGGTTGATAGAAACCACATAAAAATAACCGCACAAAAAAATCGAAGATTTCATGAATTCTGTTACATATAATAAGTAAATTAGTCGAAATTTCTTTTTATATAAAGATAAAATCGCATAAAGAAGTACCGCACAAAAACAGGTTCTACTTTATGTGCAAGTATTAAATAAAATAAATGAAACAAACACATTGACAATAAATGAATGAATTTTACTAAAAATTTCAAGTTCTGTTTTTGATCACTACCTTAACAGTGGCTCCATTTTCATTTTAAGTGAAATAGGAGTTTATTTTATCTTGTTCTTTTTGCCATTGTGCACGTAAAAAGTTCTTCTGAAATAGATAAAAACGCAAACCAAACTCCCTATTTTTTATTCACATTGTAGTATACTTGTCACCGAATTCCAAAGCCAACTGATGTGAGATGAGATGTTTTTGTATAGCTTTTGTACAGGTGGAGGGTGAAAGTAGATTAAAAATGGCTTGTCGCGGGCTATTCCAAGAGTATTTTAAAGCCAAGTTAACCTTCTTTCTACGACACACGTGAAGCCACCTCTCGTATCACACCCCTTTCCAATCTAGCCTGCGCGCCTGGTGTTTTTCGTATTTTGTTCATTTCTCAAAAGGAAATTTCTTCGTGTTAAGCGATTTCTGTTTCATGTTAAAAGAAATAAAAACGTGAAAATACATAGTAGTTTATCGGGACCGTTGTATTTCGTGTAAACCGATATTTCGTCGGAAGCGCTTTCTCATTAAACATATTTCACTGCATATATAAATAAAAATATATAATTTTTAAGTGCTTTATTGATTTGATATTCTTTTATATACATTGTGAAGTTTGTTCTCCGTTTGATTGATAACTTTTTTTCACGTTGGGACGGTTCTTATTTCAGCGAGGCAACATAGAGCGCATCATGGTCATGGACTCGTGGCTGGCATACTATGAATTCATGCCTAGTGCCACTGAAAATCCAGCGTGTGGAGGCGCTGATTCATGTTTAGTCTACGGAGGCACAAAGTCCTGTCGTGGAGATGTGTGGAAGTTCAGAGAGAGAGAGAACCAACTCAGATGTCGTTCTTGTCACTTCGTCGCTGTACTGCAGTCTCTGGTTAATTTGGATGCATTGAATCAAAAGATATTTTAATAAAATCAACAGCTTTATTCGACATTTAAAAATTACTGTTAAGAGGTTATTTAAGTGAATTTAATATAAATAATAATTATTAAATTACTTATCATTGTTGGTTTGATCCGATGCAATGCTTCTCGTCCCGACAACGAAATATCTTGCTCCGGGAAACAGTGTGAGTGAATATTAACGTCGCACTATTCACCTCTCGAGGACTTTTGGTGAAGGAGCTCGTAATTTTGAACCATTGTCAAGTGACGAGGAGGACACCTGAACTGGAAACACCCTCTCTTAAATTCTGCACCACACCAACGGGAGGACGTTTGAGCCTCGACAGATTTAATGTGTATCGGCCCCTTCTGCACGGAAAGTTTCCAGCGGTCCTTGGCTCGAATTCATGACACGCCGGTCCATGAAACGTAGCATATCCATACTTAACTCTAAAAGCTACAATTAGTACTAGGGTTGGGGCATAAATCATGGCAACTATTTTTTTTCTTGTAGATATCTGAACGGATCACAAGCGTATATGTGTCGTGTGGAAGTTATGCAGTCATAGTGTGTATGCAGAACAACAGATGGCTCTGTGATAGCCGAGAGCTGTGAAATCAGTCAGTTGGTGAGTGTCGTGTGAGATGGAAGTAACCCGTTTTGAGCAGCCCGCTTACTTCAAAATAACCGTTCTCCGAGGGAGAAATGCGATGGATTGTCACAATGAATTTGATCTGACCCTTTGACTTTGATCTAATTTCCAAGATTAAGGAACCAATATGTGGTAGGTGGTTTGTAACACTAGGGGACATTACTAATGCCATGCGCCAACACACAGGTGACCCGATTCACACATGGTGCAGCAAATGATGAGGCTGGTGGTATCGTTGGCAGCGTGTGGTGATAGTAGCAGGGGACTACATTGAGAGTCTTTAGGCCCAGGTTTGTCATGCCAAACTTTATGTGTACTGTATTCTCATTCTTTTGCACCGTGAAGGCCATATTGCCCTGTATACTACCGTAATAAATTAGTGTATTACGATATTTTAGTGCTATTCATTGTCCACACATGTAGTTAACACCTTGTCCTTCCGTCTGTATATGTCACATTTTCCAAACGGACTGGTATTTTCCAGAAAAAAATAGTTGCCATGACTTTTTCCCCAACCCTCGTATAAATCTAACACTCAAAATTCAGTATCAACCTTACGACGATCACTCTTCACTTGACTTTAATTAGCAATCACATTAGCTTAAATCACAGTTCCACACAGAAAGTAATTCTGTAATTATACAACGGTTAAAAATGATTCCCAAGCGGATTAGTGAAAGACGCGAACAGGACTCCTTACAATTTGACACATTGTCAATACTTCGTGAACTTTCTATTGAAACGCTATTAGAATGTAAGAAACGGCGTTGCTTGCGAATATCACAATTTGTATCATAAAATGAATACAACAGAAAGTAATATTAATGTATTAAACACCCAAATATAAACTATTTACACTATTTTAAGCATTAAATACTCAAAATTCGTAACAATATTGCTGTCTCGGTGTCTTCCAAATTTTACAATCAAATTTTTGCAATACCATTACATTACCTTGAGCGCAATATACCTTTGGGCTGGAATAACCATTTGATTAAGTTTATTTGTTCATTTGAAAACTTCCAGGAATTTTCAATAATTAATTAATAATTAATTTTAAAATATTTACTTCGACTCTTAAATATCACTGAGCCATTGGAGAAGTTCTTCCTTTTCCTTTTTTTTTAATTTGAAATGTAATTCACTTTAAAATTCTGTAAACATAATTGAATTTTATAGACACCAAATCTTTTCCCTATAACATTTTCCGAGGTAATTTGAGTAATATTCTTTTAAAATTCGAGCAAATAACTTAGATAAAATGCAAATATTAAATTCCCTGAAATGAGCGATTGCTTACATATTTAATTATGATTAATGGTTATGGATATGGAAAATAATGAAATTTATTTCGGCAAGTATGAATTTTAAATATATTTTCGAAATAATTCAAGGAATATGGGTATATAAATTGATTTAAAACCCATGTTTCAACGATTTTAATTTTCATCTAAACGATGATCTTACTATTTGGGAGTAACATATACAATGCGGTTTTGAAATAGTACATTTTTAGGTTTATCTTTTCATACATGACATTTATATTTTTGTAAATTATTTATCATTAACAAAAACTATTCATTTTAATAATAATTTGTTCCTCTTTTATCCCAGACATTAAATCTATATAAAAGTTTTTTGATCACTTTAAAAGTTTCTTTAAGTATTTTCTATATAAAGCAATACAAATAATTTTGGTTAATTGTCCATTTTAGGGTTTCTTCAGTATCTGAGTATATTTGGAAGATGAGATAACTTCAAAAATTTTAATTCATTTTTACTTAATTGAAATTTTTAGCTGCCGTTACAGTTACATTTTTACTAATTTTATTTTAATGTGTTGTTTTTTTGTTGCGATATTTGAAAAAAATTTTTTTGTAAGATGTGTAACTATAAAATGAATTATCTTCTCTTTGAAAAATGTTTCACACTGTAACGTCACTTCTCGAAAACATCAACATCTAGTCGGCTTTCTTTGTGGACCCGACACCCACACGAGCATCTGCAGGTGCAGCACAACCCCTGTTTGACCCCCCGAGGAATCTAGCTCGTCGACCGGAAGATGAGGAGAGAGATGCTTTGAACTTGCACGAGAGCGGTGACCAACGGATCCTCCTCTCACAAAATATTGGACTCTAACATTCTATAATTAAATTTAATAACTTTAATGTATCATTTAGTAAATAATTTTCAATAGTTGTGACGTAAATAAATTCCATATTTTAATTAACCAAGAATACGCTACCGTTATTCTTTCAAACGTTACAACACCTTTTAAATATTTTCTTGAATTATATTTTATATATTTTTATTAAATGTTAATTGTTCCGAATATAGAATAACACTAGTTAATAAATGCATAATTTTCTTTCAATACAACAATAGCGCCTAAATAACGGGTTCTCCAATACTTTTTAATATCCTCACAACTAGAAAGTACAACAAAATTACACGAGAGAGAGAGAGAGAATGATGTCAGATCAGAGGTTGGTCGGAGTTCCACATAACACAATTTGGAGAGTCCATCACTCCAATTCTATAGAGATGGTCATCTAAACACTCGTCTCTAAATACAGCCACCCCTGTCTTTCTTAGTAGACTAAGAGAACAGATCTTTCCTCCTCCAGAATCCTCTAACTCTTATCCATAGCGCGTTAAATCCTATCTTGTTTACGGCGTGCTGGAAACCTAAAGTCTTAATATGACAATCTTGAGATCTTTACATGCTTAATTGTACAGATTTTAACCTTGCTAAAAATACTTTGCTTTAACCTCTAGGGTAATTAGAAGCTCTTAAGACCTATTTTTAAATAATCAATGAAACTGGGCCACGTTTATTTAAATGGTGAAAAATGCAAACAGAGTATTTTGTTTTGGAAAAGGTATCCGACTACGTTCGAAATCGTGATTTTAAAAAAGCGCATAAATGGATAAATTTCATGATATTTAGTGTCACTTAGATTATAATACATGTATTAAATTGCTTTAAGGACATAATGATAAAAAAATTGTTTAAATATAATATTTGGGCAAAAAATTAACTTAGAATAGCTTATTTTCAAAACGTTCTCCTTTTATAAAAAATGCTTCTATAATAATAATATTTTGCTAATATAAAGTAACACCTCTCCAAAATCTGAACTAGGATTTTTGAAAAATTCACATTATTTTTAGAGTTACCACCAATTGAAATAATTATCGACGTTTTTTCCTTTAAATTTCTTTCCTCTGTTGTAGTAAAATATATGGATAAATCCACTTCTAAGTTATATATTTCAAAAATTCTAGTTCGGCCTTTTTACAGAGATCTGAGCTATATACAGGCAAAATATTATAATAATAGAAGCACTTTTCATAAAAGGAGAATATTTTGAAAATGGGTCATTCTATGTTAATTTTTTGGCAAAATATTGTTCTTAAATAATTTTTTATTGTAATAATATTCTTAAAACAATTTTATATACGTTTTCTAATTTAAGTTACACGAAATATCATGCATATTATCTATTTATACGATTTACAAAATCACGTTCCGAACGTAGTCGGATACCTTAAAAGTTGATTGAATGATGAGAATCGAAACATTTAATCCAAAATTGCAAAAAAAAAAAAAAAAAATGTTTGCATGGAAACATACCAAATCCCAATGAAAGTGTACACAACGTAATATGGCCTCGTGTACCGAATAAAATATTTGTGCAAATAGAAGCCTTATAATTGGGTACATAGAATGCAATTTCATCATTTAGTATGGAAAATGTATCAAAATCAGTAATTTTGAGAAAAAATAATATTGAGCCTGGTGATTACACGATACAGGAAATGGAGTGCCTCGAAAAACAGAGGTTGTTAAAGTCTGAAAACTCATGTTTACAAAAATCAAAGGAAGTTAGGAAGGAAAATAAGACTTAAAAGGCAGAGAGAGGATGTGATGAGATTAAAAAAAATGTAGTTCATTTGTAGTATGGGGAAGAATGCTTTAATAAAAAAGTAATTATACATTAAAGTTCAGGTATCTCAAAATGTAATATTTTGATGTTCGATGTACCTTTTCTGGGAAAATAAGGTTCACAGTTATGCAATGTTTTTATGGCATATTTATAATGATAGCTATCATATTCTAAAATGAGCCTTTTGTAAAAAATTCAAAAGTTAATTTTTTACAATTTTTTATACGAAAAATGGGTCAAGTTTCAATACGTTTGATAAAATATTTTATAAATTATGAAAAAGTTCAAAATTAGCTAAGAGCTCATTTCAGTATAATGAAAAATGTGTACTTTATAATTTCATGAGAAATTTCAAGCATGTACACATATAACAGATTTTGAAAAAAAGTACATCAAAAACAGCCAATTTAACATAGTCGATATAGAGGGGTTTCCGACTCCTCTTAAATATTTTCTTAAGTTAGATTAACAGACAATTTAATTGTCTGAGGAAGAAAGAAAGAGTTCGCTTTCTGTGTTACTCTATTAGTAAATCTATTATTAAAGTTCCTTTCTTGTTGTAGAAACGCATTTAGTTGCTTTATATATCTCAAAAAATCATATGGGTGGTAAAATTAATTCATTATTTGATGGAATAACTTCAAAAATTTCTCTGTAAATAAATTATGCATATTAGTTCACCCCATATAAAGATGTGATTTTGTATTAGTTTGAGAACTGACTTCTCCGATAGAGTCGTTGATAGGTCGAATGAAAGTACTGGAACTTGTTAGATATGGGTTCCTCGTTGTTCCTCAACAATTACGACGACATTTTGTATCATCAGGTATTGCAAGACATACTTGTTGAGTTTCAACATGCATTAAAAATAAGTAAATGTACTACCTTTTTTATCACAAATTGTTGTGGCTCCTTTCGAATTTAAGTTCGCTTAAGTCAAAATATTTAACTATTCCTGGGATGGTTCCCAAACTAATAAGCTTGTATCAAAATATAGAACAGGAAAAAAATATTTTTAATAAAATGATTTTATGCTTCAAAATGATAAGACAAATGGAGCTCATTCAACAGCGAAAAGTATTTAAGTCTAAAAGCTCTGTATAAATTTACTACATTCGGATTTTGGTATAAATCTATAATACCGAAAATTCAACTTGTATTGGTATGTATAGTCCAAAAAATTCCTTCTCTAATCTTTTCAGAAAGAATTTTTCCGCGCTATACTTTTCTCCGAGCTTAACATTGCATATGCTTCTAAGACGAATCGTATAAAGTAATTCAATGGATTTAAATCTGCGCAGTATAGGTGCCCATTCTATAAAGTAGCCTGAGAAATTGGTCTCGGGTCTATTTTAAGTGTCATTTGCTTTACAACTTATAAAATTTGCGTTGGGAATGTCCACTTTTAGTTTCTAAAGCATTTTCGTGACCAGAATAGCAAGATAACTTCTAAATGGCCCTACAATATATGGATGTTTAATATTTACGCACAAGAAGGAAATAATAGTTTTTACATTGATGTGTGTATTTCTTTTGAATGCTCTAATGTAAGTAGACTATTGATTTTACAGATTTTAAATTTAGTGTTATATTTTTTTTTAAAAAAAGTTTTGTTATTTTAATTGTTTTGGTCTTCTGAACAATATTTTTTTCAGTTAAAATATCTGTTACCAATTAATTACATTTCTCAAGGCATTAGCTCTCTGTTCCCTGAAATTTGCTTCATTTACTAAATTATTAGTTTATTTTCCTTAATATAAATAAATCATAGTTCTTTTTAATTAAAAATGCATCATGATTAGTTTATTTCTTAAAATTACTCCTTAACTTAGGAAATGGTGTTCAATACCTTGTGACAAAACAAGGGATTTTTAAATCTTGGAACCCAAGTTCGTTTTACTTAGAAAGGTTCTTATTTATATTATTAATAATAATTTGTTCAAAGTGGAATTTTGTAATGAATGAAAAAATTTGCAAAATTTGTTGCTAAGCCCATCGAATCCAAGTTTTCTTTCCCTCATTATTAATAGTTTTTCTTGATTTTTATATGAATGCTGCAGCTCTTTTACTGAAAATCTCAATGGTTGGATTGCGTATTTTTTAAATAAAGTTCATGAGTTTTTTTATTTGAGATTTTTTTGAGGATGATTTTGTAGATATTTTATTATATGTTGATTACATATTTAAAAAAGTTTACGCACGAAGTCATAGGCATTGATTTACTTAACAGGGGAAAAAACTAGTGACTTTGCATTTTTCTTACGCCACCCTATCCGGTACCAATTTATTCATTGTGCAAATATAATAATATATTCAAATTGCTCCACCTAATCTTTGTTAAACAAAATTATTTTGAATAACTTTTTTTAGAATTATGTGAATTTGTTTCAATTTTGTTATCTAAATATTTTTTTAACAATATATATTAGTTGATTTATTTTACATGCATATTATAACGTTAACAGTATTAATATGCACTAAAAATTAACTTGACTTGAAGCCATAACAAGTAAAGGATTTCATTCAAATGGTAGACAATTTAATATTTTCTTGACTATATATTAAAAATCTGTTAAGTGTTCTATCACGTTTCATAGAAAAAAGACCACAGCTAAACTTAAAATAGGCCTTCATTTAATTAAAATCTTGTGATAGTAATATAATTGAAGATTAATAAAGATTGTATTAAACATTAAATTATTAACAGAAATTTTATATTAAGAAATACTTAATTCAATATTTGCATGAAGGAATTGTTATTACAATACAGTATTTATTAACAAATATATTACACAACATTGAAACAATTTGGTTTATATATTGTATAAATATTTCTTTCCTAAAATTATTATATTATTATTTTAAATTCAAAAGCACATGATGTAGCTAATTAATTTGAATTTTTTCCCAAGTTTATTTCCAATATTTAATTCATGTTAGTATTTTTTCATTCTAATATAATACATGATAGGCTGACTAAGTAAATAAAAACATATGCACACTGGAATGTAGAAATGGTTTATTTTTCTCAGTCAAGAAAAAACATTCTAAATAACACATAAATAGTTTTCTTTTTTAAACTTAAATAATATTTATTCTGTACCACATAAATACAACAAATTAAATAATAATTATTTCCGGTAAAAAATATTCAGGATATTTAATGCAAAGATTTTCTAGACTATAGGGATTCAAATAAAGTAATGTTTTGCCATTTAAAAACTATTATTTTATACTTTAAAAAACGGATATGAAAAGATCGCTATCGTCGGCTAAAATATTTAGTTCAGCAACTAGTGGGATTTTTTTTTAAAAAAGAGAATGTATGTATTTAACATGTAGAATTAATGAAAAATGCCTAGTGTTTAAATATTAGATAGATCTCTATGAAACTGCAGCTACTTATCTAAGTAACTTCATTTAAATATGTGGTAACGTTAAAAAAAGTGTTGAGCATGTGTTCATGTTTGGCAATGCGGCGAATTTCCTTCTTCTACTTTATTCGATGCGGCGACATGGAGTGAAACTTTAAAAAAATAATAATAAATCTTTGAGAAAATGAGTTACAAAATAATTCATTCACATTTTCATTTACCGATCTACTAACTGTGAAATGAAAGATTTTTAAAGAATAAAATTAGAAATATAAAATCATTCTTGCTAATCTGAAAAAAAAAGAATGCCGCTCTAACTTTTTGTGTGTATTACATTTAAGATTTCATCAATGTCATATCAACTTATTCAGGATTACAGAGCATGCATTATGAATATTTTTCCATTAGTTGGTTTTAAAAGAAGCATTTATCTCATTACACATAAATAGCATATGGCTTTCCTCGTAGTTTCCATGCCGTTATTCCAATCATTATATTCTCTAGAATATGAGCAGAGATACCACAAAGTGATTTTATTAGCTCGATAATGTTCGATCACATATTGCAGTGCCAGTCGAAATTACTTAGAAACATTCAAATGGAATATCCTACCTCGCCCAACCATTCCCCAATCATTGTTTTGGCAGACTTCCACTTGTTTCAATCAATGGATCATGCTATACCACAGTAGCCCTTCCGTTCTTACAAAGCGTATAAAAAAGTCACTTTTTGGATTGCCTCTAAAGAAACAGTGATTGTTTCAACTCGGAACTTCGTATATTTGCTAGAACGGTATAAAAATGTAATGGCTAGCGAAATAAATACTTTCCAAAATCAATTTAAAACCATTCGGAAGAATCAAGCTGAAATATTCCTTTCAAACTTATTTGTACACCTAATAACTTAAAGCAAAATCAATTAGCAAGGAAAAGTAATACAGTATAGGATAAATTAATATATTCGTTGAAAAAAATTGAAAAAAGTCTTAGGCTTAGAGCTAAGATTACAGGGTCAAATAAAGTACTTAAATGCCAATATGTCTCTTTATTTTCCTACATTATTGGTTTAAATAAATTTCAGAAGAAAAATTGCAGTTAGAAATAATGATAAGCATTTAAAAATACTAAGATTAATTTGGAATATATATATCAAAAAGTAATCTAATTATTTAGAAATAATGTAAATTTTAAAGTACTAGAATTAGTTTATAAAACATCAAAATAACCATAACTAATAATATCAAAATTCATCTATATTTTTATACAACCTTCATAAAAGAAACCCTAAAACTGGATATGCAGAAATTTCTCATACATATATAGAAAAAATTAATTTTCTTAAGTTAATGCGAGTAATAGCATATTACCAAAACCGTAACATGCGTTTCAATGTTCTGTTGGTGAATAATGAAATTATTTCTTATTTCTCGAGTTTCAGTTCCATCAAACTAATTAGAAAACTGCAGTAATACCTCTGCCTAGGCTACCCCGACTTACACGAATTCGGAGTTACACGATTTTCAAATCTTGTCAAATCGTATTTTTATCTTTATTTTTTTCATCAATGAAATTCAGGCAGAACCAGAGCCTAATGAAATTGGTTATTTGGTTGGAGAAATCGTCGATCTAGCCAGGCAAATAAATTTTGAAGTTGATAGTTATGACGTTCAAGAACTGCTGGATTTCCACAATCAGGAGCTGACAATTGATGGGTTCATAGAAATCAAAAGCAAGACATTCAAGAACTTAAGTCCTTAGACCCAGTTTAAACAAAAGATCGAATGACGTTTAATGATTTCACAGAATGCCTTAGTTTAATTAAAAAGGGTTAAAAATTTTAGAAAATACATACACCAACGAAGAGCATAGTTTTTCAATAAAATAAGAAATAAAAAAAACATGCTTCGAAGAAATTTTGCGGGAGAAAAAAATCTTTGAGCGGGTAGAGAGAGAGAGAGACTATTTGTTAGATTTTATGAAACCTTCTACGTCAAAATAAGTTTTGTTTGAGATTTTGTATGTCTGTTTTCAAAGATTTTATTATACTTTTTTGGTTTTAAATTATTATTTTCTTCTGTCTGCGGTCCCAACTAAAAATAATTTATATATATTTATATTGCTACGAATTTTGTATAAAATAGTGTAAATAATTTGTATTTGGATGTGTGATGTTTTTATCTTACTGTAAATTAGATTTAATTTACGTTAAAATTGTAATATTCACAAGCAAACGCCGTCCCTTACGTTATAATGGTGATTCAATGGGAACTTGGCGATAGAGCCAAGTTGGCGTCATTTTTGGCGACCAATTTGGTGACTTTGCCGACCATCTTTTGGTAAGTTCGGAACCCTCTGGATTCTTCTTGAAATTAGTAGAGAAACCAACTAATTTCAAGACTTATGACGCAAGCGTGTTTTTCTCGAATTATCCGCGAGATATATAAATAGAGAAAGAGCTCGCCGAAAGTGAGTCTGGTTTTGACTAGCGATCAGTTAGTATTGCTCTGATTGCTGAAGCAAATAGTGATTACTTCGGCTGTTGGAAGAGCGATTGCTTATGAATAATCTTTCATATACGTGCATTCAAGACACCGATACTTGTGTCTGAGTGCTGTTGAAGGTGTGAAGACCTTCTGATATTTATTTTGAGAATATTGGAGCTGAATTCTATATTTAAAGGATTGGATTTTCTACAATAAATTCTCATCGCTTTTAAAGGACTGTCTTGTTCTCTGCGACTGACCTGTATAAAATCCTTGAGCCCCGGATCAACGTAACAATATGCTAAATTATACCCCAATTTACGCGGTTATCACTCAGTCCCACCTATCGCGTACGTTTGGGGTATTACTTTATTACATTAACTTATTTATATCTTAGTATAAGGCATTTAAACGTCAAGATATCTTTTATCGCAGAGTTTTACTCATAAAAGTATTTTAAACGAGTTGTTTCACTACTATGTTGATACATCTACACAGAATTTTACCATTTTGTACAAAATAAAATTTAGCGATTAAAGAAACAGCCCCACAAAACCTCTTTAAAAGAAAAAAAAATCACAATTACAGAGCCAGACAAGAGAGCTAAGGCAGTGAAAAGAAAACGTGCTTGATAAACAGAGGGTTTTTTTCCCTCTGAGCTCAATTAAACCACATGTCTGTAAAAATACAAAAAACATCATTAAAAATCTCATTTAATACTCCATCAAAAGAAATAAAAGATAACAAGTACTGTAGATTGAAGTCATTAGTTACGGAGTAAGAAACTACAATGACTTTCTGCTTTCTTGCTTTGTGCAAATTAAAGAACCATTTTCCAAATGACTCTGAAATGCATACCGTCTGCAAAATTTAGTAATAATGTTGGTAAATTTTCATAAGAACCTCCAAAGGTAAAGATCATATCATAAAGTTAACTAGCAGACGTTATCAAACAATTACTAGCTCTAAAAATGAGAATAATATATTAGTTTTGAAATAAATTTCTAAATTGTTTTTATTACAAAATATGCAGTTTACAAAAGCATTGCCATTTTTGCAGATTTATCCATGTAATTAAAAAATGAAAAATTACATATATGTGATAATCTTATAAAATCGATAAAGTACAAAAACGACTAACTGTTAGCTGGTAATAGTTTAATTGTAGAGTACCTGATTTTTCCCGTTAATATGCGTTGATTCAACAAAATAACAGTTTTTCTGTACTTTACAAAGTTCATGTGCTCATTAACGGATTGGGTAGCATTGAAATGCAAAAGTTTATGTTCCTAATTGTCTTTCCTTTCTGTTTCTTCTTCCACTTTCTAACGCTTCTTTGGTTCTTAGAAAGTCGAAAAACAAATAAGATTATTTGTAAATAATTGTTAGTATAAATAAATAATTTTTCAATAATTTTAAATGAATTTTAGAAACTTTGATATAAAATAAAATTACTACTAAAATTTGAGAATTTTCCTTCTTTCCCGTGATTCTTCAGGCTTTTCTAAAACTTAAGGTGCAATAAAAGAAGTAAATAATATATTTTAACGATTTATAACCCATTTTATTTATTTCTAATTTTTTTACAGTTATAGTATTTATAAATCTATGAGCTCAAAAAACATTTAACGAAATTTAAATTAGTTATTTAAGAACACAAACAAATCAGTAGTACTCAGTAATACAAAATTGCTATAAATTTAGATGTAGGAAAATGTAGCAGTTGTTCGAACAAAAATCTTATTTTTACTTTAACGAATATTTAAAACATGATGCAAGAAATCTGTTTAAATGTATCTACCTCAGCAATATTTAGTCACTTATATGAGAAATTATTCAATGTTTCGTACTTCAAAGCATCTGAATACTTTCGAAATAATACTATTTCGAAATAAGTAACAAAATAAGTTATTAATTATTGACATCTGGAAGTATGGGTACTCATAAAAAAGTTTTAAAAAATGTTTCAAAATCAAAAAGAAAATGATATAAACTAGCATACATATATAATAATAAAATAAGTATTATGGTTATAAGTGATGCTATATTGCATACAAATTTTCTACAGGTTTTTATAAATATTACTACTCGTATATTTAAATGCTGTAAAGTTTACTTCCTGCTGTGCTGGGAAACTGTGGGGCTGGAAGCATTCTTTATAGGTGAATGATTATAATATAAATACTTTGTATAGAACAAAAACTTCCAACTAATACTACATAGAAAAAAATATGCACTGTGTCTTTTTCAGTAACTACGCACACATTGCAGAGCTATCGTTTATAAAGTAACATTTCTATGGCAGATGTATGCTACATCATGCGTTCAGCGTTGTTTTATCAAGCGATATAATAATGCTGTACGCATCATAGATATTCAAACAAATCATTTTTGAAAAATATTTCCTGAATTGCCTACGGATATACTAGTACCTAATCGGTGGAAATATATATGTACATAATACTGGTAATGTTTACATAATGAATTATATTTCATATCATGTTCGCACTATCCTGATTTAAATGTATAGGACTCAGATTCCGATTTTATTTCTGGATAATAAAATATTTTTTATTATTATACGAACTCATTGCATTTAATTTGTCTTTTATTATTTCTAAGTGATCTGTAATATAACTTAAACGTGATTCTTATGAATGTAAGGTGTCTCAAGGGAGTTAATTTTGTCTCAAGAGATGAAAATATAAACAATTTTTAAATAAATATAATTCTTTGAAATTAAAATTAAATAATTTGATTCTTTTGCATGTTATTTATAAAGAAATGAGATTTCAAAAAAGTGCAAAAGGTTTTTAATGTAATTAGAATTTAAAAAATTTTAAGTATAAGAATATAAGAAACATTTCTGTAATAAATATTAAGTCAATTTTTTAGTTGCACATGCTATTTTCTAAAATAGAAGCCTTTTATGTATAAAACTTTGTAGAATTATAAAATGTATTCTACTCTTAAGCCCTGCCTGGTTTTAGTATTATAGATCTTTTATATTTCAAAATATTTGAAAAAATATTGAAATTTAAAAAAAAAATTAATGTAATTTTTTTATTTTTTTAAAAATATAATTTATATTAGTCTATTTATATAGAAATAGCTACAGTGTGTAATAAGGATATATTTAACACAATAAATCGACTTATTGCTAGTAATTAAAGCAACTATTTTTTAAAAAAATATCCTGCGCGCAACGTGAAACCTAATTAATATTTCTTACATAAAAATGCTTCTTATTTTCATATTCTTATAATTTTTAAAATTACTATTATATTTTCAATATTTTACACTTTTTTGAAGCATTATTCCTTTATAAACAACGTGTAAAAATTCGAATTATTTAACTTTAACCTCAGTGAATTGCATCTAATAGAAAACTGTTTATATTTACAGCTCTCGCGGGACAAAATTAACATCTCTGAGACTTCTTAATCATTTTTGTGAATAAAAAGAATCGTTAACACATGCAACATTGAGAGTATATAGGTATGTGTTTATAATTGTGTCTTATATATATGAGATTTGGGTTCCTTTTTGTTGCCACAATCTGGAATGCTTTTATTCTTTTTTACTGGTTCTACTCTAATGAACTGGTTCCCAATAAAATCTAATTCGAAATTTTTTAAAACAATTTAATTAAAAAATATTTGAGAAATGTATATTTTTGTTTTAAAGGACAGTTCCCAATAAAAATACAGAAAAGAAGTTAATTGGCTAATAGTATAATTCTTTATTTTTAGGCATGAGGGCACTTTTTATAGTTGCTGATGCAGGTGAAATTATAGACGTGCCTAGCCTAAAATAAGACATAGTCATTAAAATCTATTTTAAGGTGCTATGTTTGGTTCTGAGACAGATATTTATGTTTCCACGTTTTGTTAGTGTAATTTTGTAGAATGTTATTTGTGAAACACCTTTGAAGCTAAAACTCTGAAACTTAATTTGCAAAAAGATAACTATTTTCAGCCTTTTGAAAGTTTGGTATTGTAATATTGCCACCTGGATACAACCAAGAAAAACTAGAAATAATTCCGATTTGGATTCTCGATATTGATGTAGATGTGTTCATAAATAGTGCTAAATTAAACTGAAAGTCCTACCTCTCAACTTTTTTAAGTGAGAAAACACTGTCATAAATAACTGATTTCAATAAAAGTATTTTGTTATTACTTCCTGATTATTCTTAAGACTGCCAATGTTCCGGTTTGTTGCTGGTTATGACAGTGTAATTGTCCAACGGATATGTCTCAGATTAAAGGAAGCTGACATGTAATTCTTTATTTACTTTTTTAAAATTCTTTAATTTTCCTTTAAGTCTGAATTTGAATCCTTTCATTCCGATGCATTGTAATTAATTCAAAATTAGCTTTACATCCATCGACAACCTCTCTCTCTCTCTCTCTCTCTCTCTATATATATATATATATATATATATATATATATATATATATATATATATATATATATATATATATATATATATATATATATATATATCTATATCATTGGTTCTCAAGATTATTTGAATAAGTTTTATAGAAGTTATAATACTTTTTTTCTCTCAAATATACTGACATCATCTGTCAAAATTAACTAGTACTTTATACATACATATATATATGTATTTACTCAACCGTATTTACTGGAATCTATGCCACACTCTAAATTCTTTATACGATTTTGAGAAAAAATAAAACATTAAAAAATGTGTAAAAAGTTTCTAAATACCCGATGTTTAAGAAATTTTCTTAAAAATTATAATGAAAAATATTAGGAAGTTAATAATATATTTATTTCATCAATATTAAAAACTTCCATGAACCCTTAATTACTCAAACCATCAGTATCATGTTTCAAAAATGATTCGTCACTTCCACTGTCACAGCTGACTTTGGAATCACTCCCACTGCCACCATTTCCCCACATGGTGTCCATGCATTTGTTATGCACAACCTTTTTCTTTAAAGAATGTAAAAGAATTATCAGAAAAACTTTGTTGAACATGTGCAAGCAAAAATTATATCATTTTGCTTACGCCATCGACGTATATTTGTTTCATCCACGTCAAATTTCCAATGGTCATTTCTTCGTTTCAGTTTTTTTTTCTGCATATAAAATTGTCTCCCTTTTTATACTTGCGTCTTAGTGAACTATTACCGAACTTAGTGCTATTACAGATATCTTTGATGTTTAGATGACTAAAAGAAAACCTATACAAAAAAAAATCCTAAATGCAAAGAGACTACGATGTTTAGGATAGATTGAATACAGAAGATAAACTGTAGAAGAGGATACGTCATCGGTGCAAGTAGCTGGAACGAGAGGTTACATTTTTCCTTTTGATAGGGATGGAAAATCCATTTCCCCCATCTGACAAATGTTTTGCCTTTGATTCTAAGCCGCACCCAATTTTCGATTGCATTAACACTGGAAAAATAACGTGGCTTAGATTCGAATAAATACTGTATTATATATAGGTGTGTGTGGGCATAATTTGTCTTTTTTTATTTCCGGTTAATAATTAAAAAATCGTTAGAATAATTATATTTCAACACGACATCAAGCGAGTGAATAACATTCTTGACTAAATTTTCAAAATTACAAGACGTGTTGCAGCCTAGGGTTGGTGATCTAAGATCGAAAAATCTTAATCGAAAAATTGATTTCTCGGGCCAAAAAAATAGATCTTTTAAATCGATATGTAGCTTTGAATCGATTCAGTGAATCGATATTTCATCCTAGGAAATCGACTTTCGATTTTCTTTCCATTTTGGTAAAACCCATACAAAACGAAGAATTTATACGCTATTTATCGTAGGCAGAGTTGTGCACCTGAAGTATGATCCTACACTCTACTGGCAAGAACCAAAAACTATATTTATCATCACGTCACTCGACAGCCATGTTCCATATGAGTATCGTGGGATCATTTGTTCCTTGTGAGCGCCTTTTTTCGATTGCCGGCAACATTGCAAGTGATGTGCGGAACCACTTGGATCCCAGTAGACTTGAGAGATTGTAGTTTTTAAAAAGTTTAGATATTACATAAGCATTGGGAACTATATATAATCTATTTTCTAAACTTTTTAATGTAGCAGATACATTTAGAAAATAAAAGTCTTATTTATACCTGATACTTTGGTATGGTAATAAAAACAATTATAATTGTCGATTTCCCTGAACTAAAAAATTACCTGATTTTACTGATAAAAGATCGTTCATTATAGTATTTTTCTTGTTTTTCACGGAATGGATTTATACTTACATTGTAAATGCAGACTTGAAAAAAAATCGATCTTTTAGACCTCGGTTGTTTTTTTTTTGTGAATCGATTCATCAGGTTACGATTCGAATCGATTTAAATCGATCTTTTTCGGAAAGAATCACCATTCCTGTTACAGCCTCTGTTCTTTTTTTACTTAACTGACGGCTTTTAGTATCAAAACCAAGACATGTTTAAATTTTTCGTTAAATCATAATTTATAAGTAACAAAAGAATTCCTAAGTATCACTATATTTATAAGAATTCATTCAGCACAAAACGTGATTTCTTAAAACTCAAAAGTCTCCTTTACTTTCAGGAAGAAACATATGACAATATTCAGTAAATATACAAAGTGAACATATTCCTAGGATAAGAGAAAAGCCAGGGGACATGCATACACGGTAAAGGTTCGATCAATTGACTTTACTAGAATTCTTTCGACAAGTAATGAAAAAGCTCTTATTGTTAAAACTTTTCAAAGGGAGAGCTTCTCCTTCGCCTTTCCACCTTAGCAAGAATCCCCAAAATGACCAATTAAACTCAAAAGTGAGTTGCTGGAAGATGCATCTCAAAAAATACATTATCTTTCAGTGTTCTGCCCTTTTTACCTTCACGACAGGTTACTGCACAATTTGCTCGACGTCCGCTAACCCTCATTAGCGCTTTTAAGATCTAAGAGTGTGACGTCATACATCATTAGTTGTCATGACAACGCCTTATTCAGCACTGGGGGAGGCATAATTCGGAGCCCCCCCTTTGCCTTGCATCCTTCCTATCTTTGACTTAGTAACGAGAAATTTCCTCGACGAAGGGATGAAGCTTGGCATGTGCCATTGCTTCAAGAGTACAAGTGGCATTTATTGGAGGATTAAAAGCCTTTTCTTAAGAAAATGTAATTTTGACTAATGGGAAAATTAAAAGTTAAAATTGAGTTTTTCTCGTATTTAGAAGGTTTGTTGGAAAGTCTGGAGAGAGAATATACGCGAATTGAATTAGGTTAATTGTGTAGGAACAAAAGAAGAGCGGGGAAAGGGCATTGATTAAGGATTACAAAAATCTTTAAATTTATTTAACTATTATTAGCTATATATAAAAAATAATAATTAATGTTGATCATATCTGATAAGGTGAAGATCATTCCATTATAGTTAGAAAGTTCTAAATTTCTCAACACATTTATGTATAATTAGAGAAAAAAAAAGGATTGATTTTAAATTCAATATTTTCGGATTAACTTTCTTTGTCAACTAGTGATATAAAGTCTAAAATATTTTGATAATATAGTTGTATTAAATTCCTAATGAAAAATTTACCAAAAAATTCTGAAATCTTAAATTTATTCGTAAAAATATATTTGGCTACTGAATACTTTTTGCACCCGCTCACACATATGCTCAAACACTAAATACACCTTGGTCTTTCTTTAAGAATTATTTTCTGTATATAATTAAACGTATATATATAAGCATCCATCTCAAAACATCACAAAAATATATTAATCTTTCGTAATACGTGAACATTTTATTTTTGTTGTGTGTGACAACTTTTAATACTTTTTAAAAAAATTAACAAGTTATGATTTGATTAGGTATAGGTTGTAACGGCCATATTTTGTCAAATGCAATATACACAGCGCCATGTGTCATGTCAATTGATGTAGAAGTAATAATAACGAATATTTATTTGTATTTTAATCGTTTTACTGTTCGTATGGCTACTTTAAAACAATTTTGTGACGCAAATGTTCAATATAAAAATCTTTAAGGCTATGCAAAAGTTGGATGGCTCACACTAACTCCTGCTATGGAGCATGTTTTACAATTATTTGAGTCTCTCTGTTCACATTTTTAAAATTTAAACTAATGTCCAAAAATTCTGGAATACGTTTACAATTCTGAATTATTGGAGACAATAATGTACTTTGTACTTGATCAGATATCTATTTCCCCCCAAAAAAATTAAACAGATTGAGGGCGAACATATTTCAGTTACAGAGGTCTTAATTCAAACGATTTTGTCCTTCAATACAAATCACAATTTGTAGAAAAATTTAATCTTTTAATAATAAAATAAAGGCAAATTTAAAAGAATCAAATCCGGCCAAACGAAAATGTTTACCAAAGAATTGCAGAAAGTTTACCAAACATGCTTCTAATGTGTCGAAGAATGGTCTGAAACAAATGTCACAAAAAATAACAATTTTCAATGGTGGTGTTTTACTTCAACGGAAGTAAATTGGGCACACACACACACACAGATATGGGAAATTGTGTTGAACTTTTTTTGTCCAAATAAACGCCTGATATTAAAATCAATGGCAATTATCTATTTGAAGAAATTAGAAGACTGAATGCATATTTAAGTTCTTATAAATTAGAACAATGGGAAAATCAACATTTTGAAATTGATAAAAGTGAATGGAAATATTTAACCAGTTCAAAAAATAAAGTCATTTCATATGAAAATCTAGTTATACATGCTGAATTTACGTTGTGCTGCCCTTTAACTAATGCAGCAGTTGAAAGAAGTTTTTCAATTGGTAAAGATTTTTGGGCTAAAGAGAAATCAAGATTGAATTGTCATTGTTTAGCTGTCGCATTTATCTTAAAAATCAATATAAAGGATATTTTTTTTTTTTGCTACGGAATCTCCGATATTTTAAAATATGATATTTTGAAAAAAAAATTCATTCAATTGAAAATACTTGTTTAAGTAAATAATTAAAAGGGGTGCAAGCGTAAATAGTGTATTTTTGTTTGAACTAATTAAATGTTCCGTATGTTTATGTCGTTATTTTTTTCTTAAATTTTTCGACTTCCTTTTCATTGTAAAAAAGGAAAAAAAACTGGCCACTTTACTATTAAGTCATTAAAGTGACCAGGACAACACTCCATGGGTGTACAATGTATACTTTACTCTTGTAACTTACAAACTACTCAATTTGTTCACTTTAAGATCTGTTCTATTAAAATGTAGCAGTCTCCTCTATTCTGCCTCAACAAAACAAAAAAAAAAACCTAAACAGAACAGTGATTCGAACTACGGTTCCTGATTTCCCGGGTTTTTTCATTCCCGAGAATACATCAAAATTTCTAAAAAAAATTTAAAAACAAATTATTTTGAAATAAAATCAATACTACTTATATAAAATAAGGATATATATATATATAAATTCCAAAATTAATACTTATTTATATAATGATCTAAAAATACAAAAAATATATAATAAATCTATTCATTTTTAAAATAGGATTTCTGAAAGTATAAGCAATTTATACTTTTATCACTCAGCCTAGATTTTAAACTTTGTGACGAGCAATGCGGCGGCAGAAAGTGCTCTCCCGGCTTCACTGACGTTGGAGGAATTGTTTTTAAAGCCTCACATAGTTTTATCATATTTGGTGATGCATTTTCAGTCAAGTCGAAGAACTACATCTCTTGTTTCATGATTTTGTTGAAACTAATAATTTTTTTGGTTAAAACAATATAAAACTTTTGAATTAGTGTGAATTTCTTTCTTTAATTTTTCGTCCAATGTCAAAGGTTTCAGAGAATTCTCCATGCTCTCCTCTTCTGAGTGCGAAGAGTTCGATACTAATTCATCTTCTTCGCTGTCATTTGCGCTTGTCAATCAAACAGTTTTTATTAGATAATCATGAAATATCGACAATGACTTCTTCCTTGTATTTTCTCCCAAAAATCAGGTATTGCATTTATCCTCATTCATTCTTTGGATTAGAGAATATATCATATCTTTCACTAATTCTGAGTTGTGTTCGTTCAATTCTCCAATAACGAAAGAAAATACACCTTCTGTAGTTAGCAAAGTTGCATTACGACTGCATAATTTTCTAAGCCAATTTTTCTGGTTTTAAGCCTGGTACAATTGTAGTCACAATTTCAAACTATACATTCGTCATCATTTGTTCTTCATTAATGTCAATTAATGCTTTTAAAATTGCTGACTTTATTTCTAAAAATCTTTCAACAAACTATTCCAGCGTGTCTTGGTATCCAAACAAACCATCTTTTCATCAACCATCGATTCCCGGGAATAGAAAAAGTACAGAAATCTTATAATTATTCAGGAACCCGGGTTCCCAGGAAAGAAAACCTAATTTGAACACATGATTCTCCTGGAACACATGAAAACAGAAATTTAGTGAATTAAATAAAATTTTGTTTAATCGAATCCATTCTTTTTGAGAGAAAAAATTATATAATACATAAGCTTATCTTTTATTTTCTCAATACTCAATCATGGTACTGCTAACCAATGACTGATTTAATTGGCCTGATGGATAAATAGTAGTAAGTACACTAATACCTCGGCATACTTGAAGCTAGAGTTACACGATTTCATTCATTCGTCTTTTGTTTGAGAAAAATGATTGGTAAAATTTGTAATATGATTGAAGAATTTGTCGACCTTAACAGTCAGGCAAATTTAGAAGTGGATAGTGATGACGCTTAAGAACTGTTGAATCCCACAATCAGGAGTTCACAATTTATGAGCTGATAGAAATGAGAGGAAGATATTGAAGAACTCTTAAAAGAGTCTTTAGACCCCCAGTTCAATCAAAAGATCGAATGATAGTTGGGAATGTGACAGAAGGCCTCAGTTTACGTGAAAAATGGTTACAAATTTTAGAAAATATAGATTCTAACGCTGACCATATTACTTCAACAAAACAAGTGTCCGTCACACGGGACTAATGCATATGACTCCTGGCTTTTAAAAACTTAACAACTTTGATTTAGCGTATAAAATATTTATACAAATGCAGCAGCTTCGAGCGGCGATGTCCTTCTCTAACGAGGGACTGTACAAGGGGAACTGAGCATTCCACCCAGATTATATGTTACACAAACAAATCGAAGCAAGCAACTTGTTGCCATCGCGCAAAAGATAAATGCAGTAGATGGCGTTGGTAAAACACATGCCAGTAAATCTAAATATTTTACACAAAATACATATGAAATGGAGATTGTAAATTATAATAAGAAATGAATAAAAATTAAATATAGCATATAAATGAATATATCAAGCACATTAAAACTAAACATACAGTTTGAATAATAATAAAAATACAGTTTGAATAAGAATGAAAATATAAATTGAATAATAACGAGAAAATAAATTAGAATAATTGAAAGATACAATTCCATCCAAATAACAAGGGATAAAAAAATATTAGAACGCTACGAGGAAATTTCTCGGTAGAAAAAAAAAGTCATTGATCAAGTTGACTACTTTGTTAGATTTTATGAATTCTCCTACATCAAAATTATTTCGGTTTGCGATTTTGTATTCGGGTTATCTAAGATTTTATTATACATTTTTTCCTAAATTATTATTTTCTTTCATCTCCGGTCCCAACTAAAAATAATTTATACATATTTATATGCAATATTATATTATGCGACTTATACTCGAATTTTTTTTACGCGTTTATCACTCAGTCCTACCTATCGCGTATATTTGGGGTATCACTGAAATGTTTTTTGGGAAATCATCTATCTCTATATGTCTACCATTTATCGTAAATTTTCATTTGAATTTTGTATTCTAGGTGTTTTCTCGTCACACACACACAGTAAAAGTTAAAATTCACTCAACAACTTGTTTATCTTTGCTAAAAATTATTTAAAATTTTACCATAAAAAACCTCATATACATAAACCTCATATACATAATAAAACCTCATATACATAAACTACATATTCCCCTAGTAGCAGCACTTAACATAAAAATAAATTTTTTAATTTATTAACGTTTAAATTAATTTATTATTTTTTTAAATTTATTAATTTATTATTTTTAACTTATTAATTTATTATTTTTTAATTCATTAATTCATTATTTTTTAATTTATTAATTTATTATTTTTAATTTATTAATTTATTATTTTTTAATTTATTAATTTATTATTTTTTAATTTATTATTTTTTAATTTATTATTTTTTAATTTATTATTTTTTAATTTATTGATTTTTAATTTATTAATTTTTGATTTTTTAATTTATTATTTTTTAATTTATTGATTTTTAATTTATTAATTTTTCGATTTTTTAATTTTGTTCAATCTTCCCTATTGTTTATTAACACTGTACTTTGAACCAACTCATTGACAAGTGGCGACGGACCTCGTAATTTTGAGTCTCGGTCAGGACACAATCAGAGTATCAAAGCTTCACAATAGTATAAGTGATTTTTAGCACCATATAATGTTGAATATTTTTAATTAAATAATTTACTTACACATTTTCTTAATAGTTTCTATAAGTCACATAAATTCATTACTACAAATAAAGATACAATATTCGCATTACATTTTAATAAAGAGTTATGTTTTTGAGTTACCGAGTTGTATGTCTTCCGTATATGTTTTTCTTGTCATGTCTGCACAATAATTCCAAGCGCGTTGAGGCGTGTCAGTGTTAGTATTAGCAACAGCTGTTGCTTTTGAACGGTGTTTTTACTTATAAGAAACGAAGGAAAAATATTATGCAATATAATCCGATAAATCCGATGTCTTAGTGACCAACACGTCAGTGACATGTTTTGACATCTTTGAGCTGCAGATGTACGAGTAGTACTGAAAAATATCCGAATGAGGCAAAATACGATTACAGAACATCTCATCGCAATGTTTTACCTAATATATTGAAGAATATAAGAACTACGAATATAGTTTTTCGTTTAAAGAAAAACTCCAATATTAATACTCTGATTATCATTTTATAAAAAGCAGCAAATTTTATTATAATATTCTTTTTTTTTATACCGACCTATTTCTCAAAGACACAAAATTTGTTTTGCATTTAATCTCCTGCATTGTGTTGAGTTCCTTTTTGTTTGTAATGGCTGTAAGTCAAAATGAGACCTTTTGAATAAATTCAGGTTTTGAAAACTATATATATATATTTATTTTCATTCGTTATTTTACAAAATTGTACCATATCCATCCAAAAAAACTCTGATTTTGTTAACCCCGGAGTAATTCTCTGAATTGTTAACTACCCACCCCCCTCTAATAGCGTGATTTTTCTGAGTATTATCCTTAAGATCACACAAATTAATCAAAAGTCACCTAAATTGTGGTTCAAAAGTAGTCTCAAACTGCAAATAACTTAAAGAGGTCTTGAATAAAACCATACATCTCATTTTAATCAAAAGTGATATTATTGTAAAAAAAAAAAAAAAAGTAATATAAAAGAAATATTTAAGTCAATTCCTACTTAGATCAACAAAGAAAATTTTTATTTTAGCTACTTTTTATTAAGTTACAATTGATATAAATATGTATATACATATGACAGAATCACAACATTAAGAGGTAATGAATTTTTATTAATTATCATTAAAGTATCGTAATTTCCTCCAAAACAATCGTGTATATAAAGTTTTAGTTCGACTGAATGCTTTAAAACGTGAGAAAAAAAACCTTTTCAAGTTTTGACACAAGTCACCAAAAATGATGACAGCGTGGCTGTATTTGTAATTCTTTAAATAATTAGTTTTAATCAATTAATTTTTTATCAATTATGATTAAATTATTGTATTGCCATCCAAAATAATCATGTATATTACATTTCAGCTCAATTGAGCGATTTAAAATGTATTTTACTAACAATTGAAAATGCCATCAAGATAAATAAATATATAGAGTGAATATATAGAGATGGAATTGAAAAAAGAGTGTACATATGTATCGTGACCAAGAGGATGCAGAAGAAGCAGACACGATATTAGAATAGCTAATTTTACTCAACTTTTCGCACGTTTCGAAACGCCTTTTCATAACTAAACCTTGGGGAACAATAAGAAATATTATCCCGAATTTAGATAGCTAAGTTATGGCTTAAACCTCTTTGTAAGATCCGGCTCAAAGCCTGATAGCTCGTTCAGTTGTGAGGTTGATGCCTTCCACTCTTCCGGTGGATTCTCCTTCTATTATAAAAAGATGATCGACCAATAGTCGCTGTCTACTAACTCTTGGAAATCAACTTACGATCAACGCTTAGTCATAACTTTGCCTACTCAACGACTGGCACTTAAATAGAAGTTGTAGTTTCATAAACGAAGTCATCTCTACGGAGAGAGGTTTCTAAACTAATATTAGAAACCCGAATAGAACCCGTTAGACATGTTTCTTCCGCTTTGTATTCGATATTTTCAAGATCAACGAGTTTTGTCTTTGAGTCAGGTAGCTGGAGATGTTTAAGCCTGTGTTTAAAAAGAAGAGATTGTGAATCAGAGGATCGAGCTCTTTGGATAATGAACTAAGAGCAGAATATTGTTTTCGTATATTTATAAGGAAACAAATGAATTATATTTTTATAATTTCTTATTTCTTTCTTTTTCATAAGGAATAGTCATTTAGTTCCTGTATGACTATCATCCAAAGAGGTTTAATTAAATAAAACAATCTAGTAGGAGTTTAGGAAAAGTAACATGCATTTCTCCAAATAAGTCCGAAAAAACAAATACGCAAAAGAGGTTTCATTGTAACCTATTTTTATTAAAATAGTTGGTTACATTTGTTCTGAATCTAAAATGGGCACATCCAAAAAATTATATCAGCATTCCTTAGGATAACTTTAAGGGGATATGTTGAAAGGCTTCTTACTCATATAAAGCTTCTTTTATGGCAATTTATTCTCATCTCTAATATTACATTATATAATATATATTATCCTCTCTTATTATTATACGATTTAAATCTTATATATATATATATATATATAGTCTTATTCTCTACAAACAAGAGATAACATCCATCAATCACATTCGAAAAACACATAGACAGTAAGAAAATCACACAATGAGGGACACATAAGCAACCGAGATTAAAAAGTATAAAATGGATGCTGCAGTATTATAAACATTGCTGAGTTAGGACAGCTAATATATAAAATAATTTATATAAAAGTGGAGTTGAACGTGGTTTTTGGCCAGTTAACCTTCCCCCTTTTATGTAAATAATGCTGAGCAAAAACCTATTGAAAGTAATGGATAGGAATATCTAAATCCATTACAAAATAGAGGTAACTGACCTAAAAATTGCACTTAACAATGCAGAGCCTGCGCTAAATCTGAGTGCAAAAATTAAGTTATTGCCAGATTTTGGACCCTAATGCAGATTCAAAGCAAGTGAATGTCTGAAATGAAGCCCTTAACAAAAGTATAACAAGAATAGAAATAAAAAATTAATAAGAGAGTTACAAATTATATACCATAACTTTAGTGACCCTAGAGTATGTATGAATTAAATAATAATAAGTAATTTTATCTAAAATTAGAATATGGAGGTAACTATAACTATGAAATATGTAAATTTATAGAAATAAACTATTACTAATCTAAGAATTTTTAATCCTTACCATTTTGAATAGCTTTATTCATATAACTATTAATAAAATTAATAGGGTATTTCTGATCTAAGCAATATTTAGTAAAATGTTTATAGTTATTTATTATTTCTGATGTTTTTGACACCAGAAACTTATTGCGTTGTATATAATTAATAACAATACTTCTGAATATAGAAACATGTACATCCCTATCCCAATGAGGAACTTTTATAACATTGAAATTAAACCGCATATATATATATGCGTGTATTATCTATTTAATTCAATTAGTATAACCAAAGAGAAAGGTAATAAAATGCCTAAGACATAAGACTATAAGACCTAAAAATGCGAAAAAAAAATCTTTAACTGCTTCTTTCTTCCTTTTTTTTTTGGTATATTTGAAGGAAAATAAATGTTTTTTCTAGTTTATAGCACATAAAACTTTTCTTGTCAAAAAAAATCTTAATAGACAAATGGAAGCAAAGAATTGGTACATGGAAAAAAATTGCATTAAGAAAGCTGATGAAGATTTTTATAGCTATCAGTTAAATGATACCTTTTTTCTGAAATTTTAATAAGTGCTACTTGCGCTTATTTCAACACGATATGCTAATATTCCTAATAATTATAATCTTTTACAATAAAAAAAATCTAATGAGTATCTCAAAGACTAAATTAAAAAAAGATCCTTAAATAACTTATAAAAAATGAAAGAAATTTAATTGTAGAATTGTTGTTTTTGAATATGAATACGTTTATATGTATTTGCGACAATTTTTACGATTTAAACTAATGAGACCATGAAACAATAACTTGGACAAAAAAAATGCCAATTTTATTATTATTTTTAAATAATAAAGATTCAGTCAAATGGGAATGGGAATGCATTTAAGAACTCAAATGTGTAAAAATTCTCCGGCTATAAAGTTGTGCTTAATACAAAATATTTTTCTAAAATATTAGCACTGAGAGCGTTATGAAAATCAGTATTCATTTGATATTTTAGCCTTTTTTAACCCTTAGAAATGAAATATTAAAATAGACGAAATGGAAGCATTCGAAATATCAAACCCCAGAAATTTAATTTCCATTCAAAAATAATAATTTTTATCCCCTCCTTTATAATGTTTGATTTAAAAGGAAGGAATAATAGAAAGGAAATGTAATATAATGATTTACTTAAAAATTTTAATTAATGTATTAAATATATTTTATAAACTTATTTTTATATATATAATACGAAGTAACAGTAAAAAGTATTCGTTTTTATTTCACTAATTTTTTTGTGATGCTTCAGTTTGTAACGGGTCTATCCGCGAAACTGCTACTAATCCTATCGGGGTAAATTTATTTCTTTTTAACTTTTGTTCTATTGAAAACTTTCTCTCAAAGAAGAAGACTCGATTTATTTAAATGAATGGTTATATTTAAGTATTGACTTTTAGATACGCGAAGTTAGTAGAGAGTAGTTGAGAGCTAGTCAAGAGTTAGTGGACGAGTAATTTCTGAATGATTAAATATTGCTAATTGACGATTTAGTCAATAAGATAGAGTTTAATAATAATAACCGGGTGTCGTACAATTAAAAGCGGAATTTCAGTAAATTAGATCGTAGACGTCCAAAGTGTTCCAAGAGTTGTTGTTGTTTCCAATCTCCTTGGAGCAGGAAAGCCTACACCAAGTCCATTTGACCTTTCCGCGTAATAGTGTCCCACACCAGGTCTTGCTCTTCATACAACTGTCGCAGGGAAATGCCCCAGCAGTCCAGAAGGTGACCAGGAGAAGCAGGGACAGGTAAAGAAAGACTTTACCCCCTACACAAAAGTCATACTCTGCATGTGACCGCTTTTAAAGCGCGTCAAGGCCGTCTGATGAGCCCTGGAACTCCTGCACGGTTATGATAGGTCAGGACTCTTAGCTGCGTACCAGTGGTGAGCAGGAGGGTTTCGCCAAGTCAAATTCATTTTAGTTCTTTGGAGGGAATGAATTTCCGAATGGATTAAGACAGTGGAACTGGCGTTAGAAAGATCACAACCCCTACCAGCCAGCTCATCAGCTGCTTCGTTCCCAGGCACACCCACATGTGATGGTATCTACGGGAAACATACTTCTTTCCTCTGACCTAGCTTCGCTAATTTGGATAAAATATCTAGACCAGTACTGTCCATAATTTTTCGCCAATTCTTCAAATATTGGATGGAGCTTCTGCTGTCTGTCAGGATCCAGATATTATCCTTATAAGAGTGAGAGCATAATCCAAGTAAGAGTAAGTGAATTAAATTATACTCAAATATTAAGTATCCTTTTTCCCCGAGTGAGATTGCTTCTATACTTAGTAATGGTGTGCATACTTAGTAATGGTATGCATTTCCTACCTTGAGTTGTCGATTTAAGTTAGAGAAACAATAAATTAGTATTTGTGCTGATTATGGCTCTCTGATCTTTATTCTAACCACCAAACACCAATAATCACAACACGTTTATTACAAGTTTCAGAATTTAAATTTGCGAGTGACATTTTGTTTAAATTTCCAGTATTATTTTGAAAATATTTGTATGTAAAATGTATAAGGTAGAAATTCTTTAAACTGAGTGAAAAAAAAAAAACCGAATACCTAGGAGGTTGCAATTTGATTGTATCAAAATTCGCTCAATTAATTTTCAAAGAAAAAAATTTAATGTGTACAGTGAATGGTTATATGAATGAACTTGAACTGGATTCGTGTGTTCTTAAGTTAAAACTAAGTTTATTCATAGAAATACCATTACTAAATGGAATATACATAGGAAAGTTAAAAAGTAAAGGGAGTTTGCAATTTCTCTTTTAAAGGTTTGGCAACAGCGCTAGTATCCAGCACTGAATGAGGGGTAGTCGTCAACACTTCTTTATAACGTGTCACTCCTCTTCCCTCGCAGTCGTTGCCGCTAAATCGTCAAACCGTTCAACATGACATATCCATTGTCGATCTGCACGAAGGAGGGCAGTGATTCGCTTTTTGTGTGGGCGGCTGGGGCCCAGAGATCAAGGTAAAGGACTCTTGGTCGGCCTGTCATGAGTTCGACCCGCCGTGCAGAGGGGCTGATGCAAGCTAAATATGTCGAAGCTCAAACGTCCTCCCGTTGGTGTGGTGAGAAAGGAGAGAGGGGTGCTACCTCAGGTGTCTTTCTCATCACTTGACAATGTTTCAAAATCAGGAGGTCCGTCACCAAAAGAACTCTAGAGGTGAATAGTGCCACTTTAATATTCACTCATTCGCTTTTTGTTAGTGGAATGTGTGAAAACTGCGATGGATACCAGCCATCACTTCCATCAATGTGCACTGAATGACCTGCACATTGTCCTCAGTGATTGAAGTCGATGGACTGCCTGATCTTCCGTCGTCAGATAAAGAAGTTCTGTTTGAAACGCTCTGTCCATTCCTAGATCATCATTAATAGTTGTCACCATACTGTGCTTGCCTGCGACGAATAATTCCCGCAGGTTTCCCACTCTATAAACAAAAAGTGAATCATTGCCCTCCTTTCCTCCTAGGTACAGATCGACTATGGATCTGCCATGTTGAACAATCTGGCTACACCCCAACGACTACAAGGAAAGATGACTGACACGTTAAACAGAAGTGGTGCCGACTACACCTTATTCAGTTTTGGATGAGGGATTGATTGGTTGAACCGCTGATTGCTGCCAAACCTTGGAAAGAGAAATCGCAAAAGCCTTTTCTCGCTTTTTGATTTTCCTTCGTATTCTTAATAGTCTGAGTTAAAATCAGCAATACTCAACATGCGGCCCTCCAAGCCCTTGGGTGCCTTGGGCCATGGCCCATTGCTCTGAGAAATTCACGTATTTAAGAACATTGTATAAACAATTTGTTGGGAAATTCTTTGTGAAGAAATCAAATATATCAATTTTGCTTTTTGTTGTTGGTATCGTACGGGTACGAATTGATATACTTTTTCTATTTGGAACGGTTACGGTGAGTGATAACAGACAACAGTGGAGTAGCGACAATTGTATGAGGGGAACTAATTTTTCACAATCTTTCATATCTTGCAACTGAAAAATATTCGAGGAAAATACACCGTTTCAAGACGATTGGGAGGTTGACTACTTTGTAATGAAAAAAAAAAAAACATGGATCAGTAATTGTTTGATTTGTCAGAAAGTGTTGTAATTAAAAAATATTAATAAACAGGAATCATTCAATGACACTTTTTTTCGAAGATCTCTTACAAGAGAGGATAAATAGGTTTTTTGAATATTCTTTGCAACAGCAACAATGTGTTTTGCCAGTGGTCGGCAACCAAGACCTCCTATGAGAAGTTTGTTACATTATTGGTAACCATATAAAACCGTTTGCTGAGATGCAGACATTGTGGAGAGTATTTCTTAAATGCTTCTAATTTAGTGCTTGGTAAAATTTAAAAAAATTATAAAAAAATAATAACTAAAAAAAGCAAAACAGGAGTTATAATATTTGGATAAATTTTCCACATTTTAAATTTCCAATGTTTTAGTCTAAAAGCAATTCTTCCCCATCCCCCATTTATCCTCATGTTGTGGCCCACGTAAAATAACTAACATATGTATGCGGCCCGCGTGAATTAGCTGACATAAATATGCGGCCCAGCAGAAAAAAAGTTGAGTATCCCTAGTTTAGATTGTTTAGTAATATAACATATACAACGAAACACATAAATCAATGAAATATTTAGAGCATATGTTAAAGATACTCTAGAAATGTACATAACATTTTGTACACACAAAGAATATCTTTGAAAAATGTATGGATTAGTTAAATTGGATTTAGGAAGAATGTAGAGAATATTATTCTGTAAATTATAGAATATAGTTTCTTCTACTGGGTGTCAAATGTTTGTGTGTGTATATAAATTTTATCTATAATCTCTAAAAAATCTAAGTTTTCTATGAGGTAAGTCCAGTCATAAATAATGCACAAACAATTCTTTCAAAGTTAAGTTGTTGTTTTTAAATTAAATATTAATTATTATAATTAATAAAACGAGAACTATCTACTTTTAAGGGTAAAAATAATTTTTAAGGAAATGACAAAAAAGATGAGATTTTGTTATATTTGGGTGGACATCCGGTTGAGAAAATTGGCACCAAATTTAATATTTGATATCCAATTAGATTTAAAGCCATTTGAAGTTTTTTCGGTGCTGTCAAACTCCAAATCTACGTCCTTACAAACTTTATATGATTCCCTCCGACTTTTTTCGATACAAGTGCTTTTATTCTCTGAGACTTTTATTTTCGGTTTAAGATCAAATTGTGAAGTTTTGTGTGTCCCATATACGTACTTCAAAAGTTAATATAGATAGATTTTGGCTCTAATTATTTTTAGTTGCAATTTTAGGAGTTCTAATTATTTTTTCTAAGAATGTGAAAATTAATATTTTTAGAATTTAACGAGTTTTTACTTCGGGATTAGTCACAAAAATAATTATTAAATATCGACAAAAAGGGATTTCCGATTATGCATTGTCTTTTTCTCAATAATTAAGTAAATATAAATCCTATGGAATAACTAAATTATAGTGAAAGCTGATTATTTTATAAAAGATTAAAAACTTGAAAAATTTAATTTTTTTAATTAACTGTTTTTCTAATCGGCCATATTTTTCGATCTTTATTTCAATAACATAACCCGAAATAAATTCACTAAATACTTTTAGTATCAGGGCGTCTAATGCTTTTTTAAAGTTGATGTGTAGTATAAAATAATATTTTTAAGTTAATATTTAGTTAAAATATAAGTTAATATTTTTTTAGTTCGTGTAGCTAAAAAGCTGTTCAGCTCTAATTAACGTTTTCAGTGACTCAATTCTAAAAGATTTGTATTTTATAAATTTAGGCCCTTATATTTTTTTAAAATTTAACAAACATGATTTTTATAGGCTTTGGAAATTTTACGCATAGATTACTTTTTTTTATTTTATAATCAAATTCATTTTAGTTTGGGTTTTTATATCTCGTGTTTATATAAAATTCTTTGTTACACATCACAATTTACAACAAATTTAAATGTATCAAATACAATATAATTCTAAAATTCTTTTTTGTTTTCCATTTTATTGTAGCGTCAGGAATGAATTCAAGAAATATTCGACAATTGATTCTCCTTTCAACGTGTTATACATCCATTTCCTTTATTCTAGAAAAAAAATTGTGTTTTCATTGCATTTATTTATTTCTCCGAAACATTTAAATTAGATTTAAAAGAGTTTTTATATACCTATCATAAGAGGATCAGTTTAGTAAGATAAATGCATGTAGGATAAATATGCTTGACATTTCTAAAGCATTGTCCCTAAATATATACCAGGTTCTGCAATCCTGTTTCCTTTTATTCTTTCTAGCGACTTCCCAACTTCCTAGAACAAAAAAAAGTAAAACTTGATCTCCCGTTTCCATTCTTAAAAACTGTCAAATAAAATAACCCCTCAATTCTAAATTGATTCTTTTTAAACGCTGGAGGCCAAGAAGTTGGAAAGGAGAGTTCTTTCAAAAATTCGGTACTTGGCGATAAATTACTGTTGCCAGAACAATTCACAATTAAAACACAAAACGCAAACCCCCTTTGAAAAGAACTAAGAAGGGGAAAGAGTGAATAAAATCCTCAGCAAAAATCACCCGTCGACAAAAGAACAACTCTTTAAAAATGCTCTCCAGATAAAACGCCGAGAGGAGGAACAGAATAAAAGAGTTAAAGGTAAAATGTGGAGTTACAGTCAATAGTGTAATACATGCGGCAGTTAAACTTCCTCTTTCTTTACATTATTTTTTGTTCTTTATTACTCTTTAGTACTTTTATTATTGTTATTATTTAGAGGAGTTGGTGCAAAAGGCCACCGGCGACAATTCAAACGCGGGAATCACTGGACGCGAGGATGGAAAATTCAGAATTCGATTTTTGACTTCACCGGGTAAGCAATTGTAGTTTGAAAGGGACCATGCACAAAATGAGTAATCGATTATATATAAGGCAGGATACTCTTTCAATTACCTTTCAGCCAGCTTTTTACTTAACGACGTGCTTGAATATGTTTCTTCATGTACTGTATCAATAGAGCATGAATAACCAGTGCATTTTAAAACTGTGTTCAATTAAAATAGCCCACGCTCAACAAGCTCCTTGTAGGCGTTATGAAGATAATTTTTTTGAGCTTTGATGTTTAATTTATTTGAATACAGCAGTGGTCTTCAAACAGGGTTTCACGGAATCCTGGGGCTCCATGAGGCATTCCCAGGAGGGTACCACAAGTCACAATAAAAAATACAAATAAATAAATAAATGTGTATGTAAAATGAATTCATGTTTAAAATGAAATTTGTATAACTGCAAATATCTAAAGCTCCTTCCAGTCATTACAACTGAAAATTGTATTTATATGTAATTAAGTTGAAAAATTTTACTTTCAGTAAAATAAAAATATTAAGACGTCTTTCACATGGACTACCTACTAGATTAGGAATATTCAAATTACATTTCCGAGTTCCACGAAATATTTTAATACTCGTTAGTTCAATGTTTTTTACAGAACAAGATAATTTTCTATTGGAAAATATATACACCTTTTTTTTCATTTGTGGAAAAAAAACCCTTATATTGAAGGAGAGAGAATAGCTTATCACATATCAACAAATTCAACATTAACATCTAAATTGAATCAAGAACAGATTTTAAATTTTAGGTTACAAATTCATACAAAATACACAGAATTGCTCACACATATATAAAAATTTGAATACCCTTTAGAGTAATGTATTTAAGTGAAAAGTATTCCTCAACGTGTGAGTGGCTACAATAATAAAATATAAAAACAAATTCAATGCAGTATATGAAATACGACTTCAATATACCCCGATTTTGACAGTTAATGTAAAAAAATGCAAGCCCAGTTACTAAATACAATGTATGGGTATGTGAAACTTGATTATAAACTAATATTATTAATGAGTAAATTATTTTAAAATTTTTCAATAACAAACCTAATACTTTTTTGCCTTCATATAAAGTACTTATAAAATGTTGATATATTTTAAATATTATTTTAAGATAAATTCTATTGTGTGCGTTTGTGGTTGGGGGAGGGGGAGGAATGGGATTTCTTGAAAACCCCTTATAGTTCAAAGGGTTACGCGTGTTGGAAAAGTTTAAAGACCACTGGCATAGATCAGTATCAAAGCACAGGGAACACAGATATTTCACGTTGTCCTTTCTTTAGTGCAAATTTTATCCGGTAATGTTCTGTTAAAGTTTTCTTAGAATTGACATAAATTTATAAAAAGAAAAATAATAATCAGATTCTTAAGGCCATTATTTTTTATGGGAAATATGTTTCCCTCATCGCACTTGGAGCTGCACTGCTAGCCACGTAAATGTAACACCAAGAAAGACAAGAGATAGCACAAAAAAATTTATTTTGTAGATAACATGTTGACCAAGTATCAAATGATTAAATTTATAGACTTCTGTGTAGTGTGGTTCCAGCCAGAATCAGTAGCCAGAGTAGCCGCCATTGTTGGAGATCACCACTGCCACAGCCTGGGCATTGATTCAAAGGGACTTTGAATGCGTTCTTGGGGTACAGCAGACCAAGCAGCTTCCACACGTTGCCAAAATTAATCTGGTGTAGCAGCTGGGAGTGTAATCTGGGTCAATCGTTGAGCAACCATGGGCCACATGTTTTCTACCGGTGAAAGATCCGGAGAGCAAGCCGGCCAGGGCAGCTATTCAATCTGGTGATTGACGAAGAACCTTTGGACAATGCGTGCTATGTGTGGTCGCGCATTATCTTGTTGAAATATGGCTGTGGCCAAGCCCTGAATGTAAGAAAGGACAACTGGCTCCAACACCTCGGAGATGAAGCGCTGGCAGTTTTAAGTACCGGCAATGCGTACTAGAGGGGTGCGAGAGTGATATCCAATACTCTCCCATACCATAATATCTGGTGTAGGACCAGTGTGGCGGTGCATAACGCAGCTGTTCAGCATCCTCTCTCCACAAGGTCTCCAGACTCAAATCCGACCATCATGATTGTGCAGACAGATACGTGACTCGTCAGTAAAGACAACTTTATTCCATTCTGCCACCCACATCCTTCTTTTATCGCACCATTGGTGGCGGAGACGTCTGTGGCTCTGCGTCAAGGGTAGACCAAGCAATGGACGTCTTGCGGAAAAACCACTCTGCTATAAACGGCGTCGAATGGTACGCGCAGTCACTGAATGACGCGTTACAGACTCAATGTGCTGTGCTAATGTTCATGATGTGACTGAGCGATCCGTCACTGCCATGCGCACAATTTACCTGTCGTCACATGAAGTGGTGCACTGAGGTGGATACGATCGTCCACGTCGGTCCTTCGTACCCATCCAACGGTCACATATCCGCATTACAGTTGTTTGGTTTCGTCCAACACGACTACCGATTTTCCTGAAAGATAATCTACAATCTCGGTAGGACACTATCCTTGCTCTGTCGAACTTGGATACTTGATCAAAAGCTGATCGCTGTTTTCTACGAAACATAACCGATCGTTTTTTGAAAAAACCACTAGAAAAACACAATTGCCGAACTTGAAATTGTCGAAATCTCTAAGCCTTAATGAGCGCTTTGAGGTGGCGCCACGGGCGCGCGTAATGTGTGTCTGCGCTGAAATTCTAATCATTTGCATATCTCACCTCTGCTAATGTATGTTGTAAATTTCATATTATATGCATGAATCCTGCAGGGTGTTGCATTTACGATGGCCAGCAGTGTATTTAGAGTTAAAGCATCTTAAGCTGCGCACTTTATCTAACCGCATTACTTGATATTTATATAATATAGTTTGCAAATACTTAACTCTAATTACAAATTTATTATATTTTCTATTCAAAAATATAAAAATTTATGCGTATTACTTTCTAAGCAATTTGAAATTATAGCCATCAACACTTAGTGGGGCATTGCAAACTGTTCAAATATATTTTGTTATCTTCCGATGTGCTTTAGTACAAACGGCAACGTCTAAACGTTTTTTGAAAAGTTAGCATATGGTCACCAACTTTAGTCAGTTGTACGCCTAACAGTTTTCTTGTCGCTTAGATATCTTCCAGGTTTTCCTTTGCGTTACTATTTAAAAATCCAGAAATCAGTTATCTTATTAGCAAAAGTTCTAGCAACATAAATTATAGGTGTGAAAATAGCTTCCGATTGACACTGAAAAATTAGTGAAGCTGTTAGGAAGTATATTTCCCACGGCTTTAGAAAGTTTTAATACCGCACAATGATTGGCAAAAGGTTGCAACAAAAAATAAAAATAAGGAAGCCAGAGTTCTCACCTATATTTTGTTAAGGGGTAACCTCGAAAGGACATTACAGAGGTTAGTTAAGTTAACGATATAAAAATCTTGTAACTTACAATGCAAGTAGTTAACAATCAACTAAAAAGGTCTTTCTCTCTCCCTGTCATAAGTTAACTTTATACTTTTCACACACGGTAATTAATTTTATTAAAACTAAAATAAAACACATTTATTTTTATGGTTGTTATAATAAGTAAAAGAAAAAGTGGCATTATCTCAGTTTTTTTGTATGTTCCTAGCAGTACTTTTTGTATATTTTAAATTATTATAGTGAGAGAGAGTAGTAGATATATAAATATATATATATATATATATATATATATATATATATATATATATATACATATATATGCTACAGATTTGAGTATACTGTACCAAACTAAGTGATCCAGATTTGTTTGAAGAAAGGGAAAAAATCCATGACGAAATCCTATTGACTAATATGTCAACATAAAAACTCGCATTCTGATGTTTTCATCTAAAAATTTGATTAGTTTTTTTTTCAAATACAGATTAACTGGCTGCATATAAGGCATGCTTGAAAATTTCAATTGAAGGAATAATTTTATAACTATTTTGTGTAAAGTGTAACAAAAATTTGAATCTATTCTTTTCTTTAAGATACCTTACTTGCTTTGTCCAACATTTATTTGAAAATGTGGGCTTACAATACCTCTTTTTTTCTACATCTAGAAAACTTCTTAAATTTAGACGATACCATTTAATTTATATTAAATGCTGATTTATATTTTTGGAAATAATTAAATAATCTTGAAAATTCTCCTCTTTCTTTTGTAGTTGAAACACTGTTTTTTGGAAAACTTGCTATTGCTTTCTGTAAAGAAAATTTAGCATTGTTGTATAATTATGTTAAATAATATTCAAATTATGAAATGAAAATTACCATTGTGAGAGGAAATTAATATCTTTTTGTAGAAAATAGGTATCAGATTACAAAATAAAATTTACATAAAATAAATGTATAAAATGAATAAAGTAATGTAGGGACTAAGTAGCAAAATTACTTGTTATAAATAATGGACAGAAAAAGCTTCAAATTCAAGAAATCTAATGAAAATTACAGTAGGAAATGTGTTGTCAAAAGTGATGGAAAGATTCGAAATAAAATTAAAATGGAAGAAAATCTTGTTCTCGAAAAAGGATCACTCTATTATGGTATTTAATGAAACGTCTAAAATTCTACTATAAATAAGATTGACCTTTTCACAATTTTAAATTATTTACAGGGTTTTCATTTCTTCTGTTTAATCTTTTATACATCTGTAACATATTTTAAACACAATTTTTTAGTATGCATTAAGGAGAATAAATACCAAGATTATTTTCGTTTTGCTATGAATTGAATTTTAAAAATGTTTGGTGCTTTTACCATAAGATATGATGTACAAATAAAATGAAAGGCTCCAAGATAGTAAACTTGGAGATATATGCAACTTTTTGAAAGAAACTCGATATATTTCAATAATAACTTTAAAGTTATTACAACCTTCTAATCATACGTAACTATAAAAAGAATCTTACAGTCAGAAATAACAAGCATAAAAAAAAGGTCGCGTTACGTGGTATATTAAATCTCATCAAAATACAGAATTTCTTAAAATTTCAACTAATTACAGCAGCAATAAGGTATCACAATATTTTAAATTCATATTATATTTTATCTTAGCATCATCTACTTCTAGAAAATATTGCTTATAACATTTTAATCAGATGGTGCGGTCGGCAATTGAGCTAGCATCCTACCGACAAAATCACAGTATATTTAATTGCCTTATACACTGCTGGACAATTGCTAAGGACGGATCACAAATTGCTATGCAGCATAACATTAAGCAAGACATGAGGTCTAGTAGGATAAAAAAATATAGTTGCCACACTGTTCAGACATTAGAATAAAGAATATTTATTGTTCTGGAAAATACAAAAGCTGTGAAACATCTGAAAGAAAAAAATGTTAATTTGATCTGCGTACGGAGAAATGGAACAATGCATCTAAAAGTCAGCAGGCACCTTAAAGAAAGGTATCAGTACGGGATATGTCCACCGTGGAGTGTGATGCAACATTCCATACGTCGTACCATACTTTGCACAACATTATCCAGCAGTGTGGCAATTTATGTTGTGGCAATTTATCCCATTCCTCTGTGAGTGCACGGATGAGGGTGTTCCTGTTTGTCGGAGGATAGTTTCGACCAGCAACTTGCCTCTCCATCGCATCCCACACATTTTCAATGGGGTTTAGATCTGGAGAACGCGCTGGCCATACGAGACGTTGAATACCCTCGCTGTCTAGACAATCCTGAACAGCGAGTGTTCGATGACATGTTGCGTTGTCTCGTCCATAAAAACAAATTTATCAACCACAGCACCACGGAAAAAGACGAACTTGAGGAAGTAGAACTTCATCAGTGTATCGTTGGCCCGTCATAGTCCCATTCGCAACCACATGTAGGTGCGTGCGGCCATTGATCATGATGCCGGCCCACACCATGATACTGCATGTCGGATATCGGTCCTTTTCCTGGATATTTTCTGGACGATAAGCAGTACCAATCTCGCGCCAGATCAGTTGGCGTCTACAATCCGTTGACAGACTGAACCTACTCTCATCTGAGAATAGTACGCATGCCCAGTCCTGTTCAGTCCAATTGTGATGCTCACGACACCATTGCAAACGGGCAGTACGGTGCTGTCTGGTCAATGGGACACACACAACAGGTCTGCGTGCGTATAGTCCTCCTCCCCTCAAACGTCTGGCAACAGTTTTTCGGGAGATCTGCTTTCCTGAGGAAGCAAGAAACTGATTTGCCACCTGCTGAGCTGTGGTGCGCCTGTTCCTTTTTGCTGATAGGACGATATATCTGTCTTCTGCAGGCGTCGTACTTCTAACACGACCTCCCCGTGCCGTCTACTACACATTCCAGTAGTTTTAAATGACTTCCACAGCCGTGAAACAACGCTGTGAGCGATGTCGAACTCCCTGGCAACATCTGTTATTTTTCGCCTTTTTCGATCTTTCCAATAATTCGGCCACGCATAAAATCCTCTATGTGATGTCGGGAAGACATGCCAAAAAATTTTAAGTTCGTCTATTAAATCTTTCCTGTAAAACTTTGACTTGAAACAACAACTGTCCACACGCGTCAAAACCTTTAAAGCTCTTATGAACGCTATCACGTGATGAACAGACGTGGAAAAAATTTGCATACTCATACTTCTTCTTACTAATATCCCGCACTTATTCTAATTTTCCACATTTTGCTTCCTTTTATTTTGTGGTTGCTATGGATGATAGTGTTATCCGTCCTTAGCTATTGTCCAGCAGTGTATAAGGTATTGGTAAAGAACAGTTTTAGACTTTAATCCCTTATTGTGTGCGATCGAGTTAATTCGATCGATCTTAACTGGCTAAACTGTACACAATCGAGATAATTCGAGCGGAGTTTTATTTTATGCTGTTGTAGTTTTCACACTCGAATATAAGCCATTGCCGTCTACACTCATGAGATTGATTACGATCCGTTGTCGAGATTTCGATAGTTAAAATCAAGTTTATAGAAATTTTAGACAAATATCATAAAGTGCTCTTTCATTTGCTAGACATCAGCATTTAGAATGTACATGCTTTGTATAAAAAATTGAGGTTTAAAAAAAAGTTAGATTTCCAAAGCAAATTAGAAGGTACATACTTATACCAAGTTATTACAGCGATACAAATATTAAAAAAATCGAACAGACCCAAAAATTCTGGAATTCTACGTCTAAAGAAATGACATTTTCTGAGTTTTGTTTCACCAACATCAAAAATAGAAGTTATCATAAGATACTGCGCTGTATATGTCGTAATAAAAAAGGATAGCAAAGGAAAAAGAAAGAGAGTCGTTACATGTATAAAAATTGCAATGTTGGGCTATGCACTGCACCTTGCTTCCAAATATATCAGTCAGAAGAAAATTTAGATTATTTTTTTAAAAAAATGCTACTACTGCTATTATTTCTTTTGATAAAATATAAATAAATATTTTTACTTAAAAAAATATGTGTTTTTTTTAAAACAGCTATTCAAAAAGCAAAAAAAAAAAAAAACAAGTGTAATATAGAAAAAAAATTTTAAGTAAATTCCTACTTAGATCAACACAGAAAAATTTTATTTTAGCTACTTTTTATTAAATAGCTGCAATTAATATAAATATGTATATACATAACACAGCATCACAACATTAAATGTTAATTCATTTTTATTCATTATCATTAAAGTATCGTTTTGTCATCCAAAACAATCGTGTATAGAAAATTTCAGTTCAACTGAATGCTTTAAAACGTGAGAAAAAAACATTTTCAAGCTTTGACACAAGTCGCCAAAAGGGTCCCTAAGTAACCAAGAATGATGCCAATGTGGCTGTATTTGTAATTGTTTAAATAGTTAGCTTTATTCAATTAATTTTTATTAATTATAATTAAACTATTGTATTGCCATCCAAAATAAATCATATATATAAAACTTCAGCTCAATTGGGTGCTTTAAAATGTATTTTATTAACGATTGAAATTTCTACCAAGATAAATAAATAAAAAATAAACAAATAAATATATGGAGAGAGTGACCTAATAATAGGAATTGAATAAAAGTCGATGCAGGTGCAAGATTGCAACATTTGGCTCTCATCTGGAATATGGATCAAAATTTCAAACTAAATTAAAAATATTGATTGTTTTTGCTTTTTTTAAATTCCTTTTTCCAAAACAAGATAAGATTTTAAAATGTGTTTTCTTAAGTAAAATAAAAAAAATTTCTTTAAAATAAGTGTATGTTAAGGCTTTAAAATAATTATTAAAAATAATAGACAGATTTTTACAGAGCACTGACTTCTCAAAAAAATGTAATGTCTTCTTATCATATATTAATATCTTCTTTTTCACAAACATTCCCCAGTAATGAAAAACTTATCATGAAAAAAAAAAACAAATCATTACATAAATCCGTTTATTTATATATTTATAAATCCGTTATACAAAATGCACCCTATTTTCAAGATCAGCTTCTAAGCTAAAGAAAGACAAATACGGGGCATTTCACTTTGAATTTAAAAAACTCAAAGAATACCAATAAAACATAATCAATGATATTATTTTCTAAATAAGGCTCCTAAAAACATCTTCTTTAAAAGATATAGTTTGGTTATTGTTATTCGTTTTTGTTAATTCTACGCGCATTAAGAGAAACTAATATGTTAAAGCTTTCTCTAGGTCTAATTAGTTTGGATACTGCGATATTATTTATTTACATAGAATCAAAAAATCAGCTCACTAGTCTAAAAAAATGGATTTAAAGATAATTAGCGGAATTTCTTTGGCAAATCGAATGTAATCTAATTAATTAACTTATGTTTTTCAGTAATTTTTCTCTGTCTTTACTGAATGCTGGTGCAGTGTAATAGTTATAATAAAAATAGAAAAAATGCCATGGAAATGCCACTGAAATATATTCTATGAAAATAAAAATTATTTTCTGCTCCTTTCTGCAAATTTTTTATGAAAATCAAAGCAGAAAGATGATTTAATATTAAAAGATTAAGAAATTCTTTTGTCAGTGAAAAACTAGTTTGAATTTGTTTTTTGTTTTTTAAAGAAATGCACATGGCTGTAAATAATTACTGAATAAAAAAATCTCAATTTTCAAAAGTAATTTGTTTTGTCGTAAAATAAATTAATTCGATAAATATTTGGAACGTACAGATAGAATTTTAATGGAAACATTTTTAAAAAGTTGGAGAGTTGTGAGTGTGGAATAACCATAAAAACATTAATTTTAAAGCATCTAGTTTATTTTGATTCTTTTTTTTATTAACTTTATTCATAAGGAGAAATTTATGTAATTTGAAGCAACGTCTTGAGTTTTAATTAAATTTAAGATCACGCAGGCTTGAAAATGAATATTTTAACCTACTAAATATTTTGAATCCATAATAAACCAATAAATAACAATATTCAATTTAAATAATTTTCGTAATGAGTGTTCTATCGCAAGTAAGATTATTTTTAAGGTAAATTTGCATGTAAAATATTATATTTAAATTAAAAACGAGCTATTGGAATATCTTATTTAAATATTGTTTATTTTAAATTTATAGTTTCTTGAAATACATCGACAAGGTAAACGAAAAAATTATATCATAATTATAATATAAAACTTTTCATTAAATACTAAAAACTTCTACCAATTTTTAATGAGATTCAGTCATTTTTGGCTATGAGACCTTATTATTTTTTATTCAACGAATGTGAATTTTCTTCTGATTTTGTGATAGTTAATCTAATCATAAGGTAATATATAAAACGCGTTTAAAATAGTCAATAACAAGTATTTTTAAGTTAAAATGGCAATGGGAAAACATTTATAATATTTAAGAAATAAATATTTTAAGGAACTGTGTATATCTTATAACACTTTTTTATGTTGGAGTTTCTCTCTTGTTAATAATTGGTAAGTTATTTGTGTTTTTTTAAATATGAGCGGAAATAGTTGATATTGAAACTAAAATAATGTAATTTTGTGTCCGATTTGATTTTAATCCACGTTGCATCAATACGCGCAAATAAGCAATTCTCAATCAAAAATAATTGATAGTAACTCAGCAAGTGTTTCATTTCCAAAACTGTTTAAAATTATCGTTATTTATGAAAGGGTTGTAAAGCCAATATTTTAACGTGTTTCATGGACAAACAGTAAAGAGTGGCACTTTAAGGGGACAGAAAAATTTTTATTCAGAGGTGGTACTACAACAGGCTTTCGAAGTTGTGATCAAGAGTCATTTGGCAGGCCTGCCGGCGACATTGAATGGAATTTCTTAAGTTTGGTGACGTTCTCTCGGCAGCTACATAAATTCGAGCGATGAGGTCTTCAACTGAAGGAACTGGTGTCTCGTACACCAAACTCTTCATGTGACACTAGAAGAGGTCCATGCATGATAGAACTAGTGAAACACGATTATATATATATATATATATATATATATATATATATATATATATATATATATATATATATGTGTGTGTGTGTGTGTGTGTGTGTGTATGTGGGAGTCCGTATAAATCTTCGAATAAAAATCAGACTCTTCAGAAGGCGGGATTTTATATTGGCGAGGTGGGTTGTCTAGGGGTAAGTATTTAAGGGTGAGTGATGAATTAATTGAATGAAAGTCATTTAAACACAGATACTTCATTTAAGTAAAAAAGAATTTATTTAAAGTTAAAGGGAAATATTTACAAAAGGGGATATTTACAAGGAGAAAGACATGCAGGAATTAGGTTAATCGAAAGGTGAGTTATATCTTTAGAAGAGGGGGAAATAAATTACCTTTATCATTCTTGGATGTTACGACTGGTGGTACCGCGCAGGGGGCGCGAAAATGCGCTAAAGACGTGACGTGTTGAACAAGCAGTGGTTAGTAGGCCTCTGCCGAAAAATTATTCAAGCCGGAGCTACGAAAGCTCACTAGACGGCGCTGCTTCGGAATGCAGTAATAAATAAAATTGAGATTAGTGGTCCTCTGAAAAGAATATGACTCAACCTTTTAACAAAATGTTTCAAAGGGAAAATCCTACAAAATCACCCTCTCTTGACGGAGCTGGTCTCTCAGCTCTTACAAAATGTTGAGAGCTAAAGTACTTTAAATACAAACTATTTTTAGTTACAACTATAAATTTGATGATTATTGGAATGTGGATGCAATAAAGACAAATAATGCGATTCTTAAAGATAATAAAATAAAATATTACAGATGAAAATATGTATACCTAATATTCACAATTCCGGACCTAAAATAAAGCATATAAAAATAAAATATTCTATGTTGTGATCTACAATTAACTAAACCATAAAAATCCTTCGCATGAATAGAAAGATAATGAATAATACGAAAATATAATAAATGTTACAAGTGAATATAAAATGATTAATGGAAACGAGTGTTACCAAAGACCATCTATTAATTTCTCAAGAGGGATATAATATGAGAAAAATTAAAAATAATAACAAAAAAAAAAATTCAATTAAGCATAAAAATGTTTTATTAAATCAGCTGAGGTGGTGGTTGAGTTCGGTCCTTCGTGCTGACTAACCTTTTCCACTTCATACCTATCCTTAGAATTAACTTTTGTTACTTTGTAAGGGCCTAAAAACTTTAGTCTTAGTTTCAGTCCAGCTCCAAATTGGGTTCTTTGGATGGCTACTAAATCACCTTCTTTGTATAACGAAGCTTTCTTTCTTCTTCTGTTATACGTCTTTCTATTTTCAGACTGCAGGGTTTCGTTGTTCTTTTTTGCATCGTTTCTTAAAAATTCGCGTTGTTCTAGTAATTCTTTCGCCATTTCTTCTAGAAGTAAGTCTTTGATTAGGATGTCTTCCTTGTTACGCATTTTGGTTCCCACTAATAGTTCGAATAGTGTCCATTTTGTACCGCGGCATATAGTACTATTTAGTATTTCTGTAATCTGTCGACGTATTTGTACCATTTCGTTGAGTCGTCTAATGATAGTTTGGTGAGAACTGGAATCAAAGTTCGATGAATTCGTTCAACTTGCCCGTTTCCTCGAGGAACACCTGTCGCTATTTGTAGATGTTGAATGTTTTCTTCATCACAGTAGTCATTGAATAATTTTGAAGTGAACGCTGAACCTCTATCAGGGATAATTCTGATGGGATTACCAAAGGTTTTCTGCTGTTGTTTTAGTTTTTCGAGGGCACTTTCAGCAGACACAGTTTTAACGGGATATAGCCAAGTAAATATGGTAAATGCGTCTACTACGGTGAAAATGTGTTGATAACTTTTGTTTTTGGAGGGTAAAGGACCAATGAAGTCAACATGGTACGTACTTAGAGGAATGCTTTCCTTAGAAATAGGATTCAAAAACCCTTCCTTTTTGCCAGTTTTCTTATTAGCTAAGATACATGGAACACAATTAACTATTACTTTTTTAACGACGTTTTATAAATATGGGATAAAAAATTCTTGTTTCACAATTTCTTCTGTTTTTCCTACTGAGAAATGACCATTTTCGTGAATGAATTTAATTAGTTCATTGCTTTAGGGGTTACAATTAATTCTCGATCATTTAAGTACTTGTAGAGTATACCGTTTCGCTCAAAAATTCTTCTGATTCTTGTTTCTCTAGAAGTGATTTCAATGTTTGGATGTTGTCATCTTCCTCTTGTGCTTTTTTAAGCTTTAAAGTTAATGTATCATTGCATACCATCATTACGGGATATCGGCTAAGAACATCAACGTGCTTCATACGATTTCCAGCTCTGTGCTCTATTTCATAATCGAATTCTTCTAATTGAAGCGCCCATCTGGCTATGCGAGTAATTAGCTCCTTTTTTGCATAGTCTTCTGAAATGCTGAACAGTCAGTTACTATTTTAAAGTGTTGTCCTAAAAAGATAAACACGAAACTTCTTTAATGAGTTGATAATTGCTAGTACCTCTAATTCGTAGTTGTCATACTTTTCTACTGCTGTATTTGTCTTTTTCGACATGTAGTAAACGGGATGTAACTTTCCATCTTCTTCTTCTTGTAACAAAATTGCGCCGTACCCTTGTTTACAAGCGTCTGTATGCAGTTCTGTTTTTCTTCTATACTTGTAAAGGTGCAAGATTGGGCCTTCGGACAAGATTTTCTTCAATTCTTCAAATGCTTCTTTTTTGGGTCCCGAAAACAAAGAGGTTTTCCTTTCTTGTTAAATCGCCAAATGGTTTAGTTACCTTTGAATAATCTTTGATGTACTTGCGTAAATACCCAGTTAAACCAAGAAAACTTTCTACTTGTTTTATTGTTGTTGGATTTGGAAAATTTCGGACAGCTAGTGTCTTCGTGGAAGAGGGTTTAATAGTTCCGCTTTCTACAATGTGACCTAGAAATTCAATTTTCTTTTTTAAGAATTAGCACGTCTTGAACTTAATTTCTAATCTGTATTTCTTTGCGACTTCGAAAAAAATTTTAAGTTTTTCTAGACCTTCCTGTTCGTTTTTCGCTGGAATGACGAGATAATCTAAATAACTGATTAAAATTCCTTTCCGAGTAAGATCTCTAAATATACTTGATACGTAGCGTTGGAAAACTCCAGGACTTCTGCTTAGTCCGAAAGGAACTTTGTTGAATTCAGACTGTCCGTCTGGGACGATAAAGGATGTATACTTCCTGGAATCTTTGTCAACATCGACGTGAAAGAAAACATTGCGTAAATCTAACGTAGAATATTCCTTTGCTTCTTGCAAAGCGTCTAAAACATCTTCGATGATACGTAACGGAAATCTATCTTTCACAAGCTTCTGATTCAATTTTCTGTAGTCAATGCACATTCTCGAAGATCCATCTTTCTTTTTTACCATTGCGATTGGACTTTCATATTCTGAAGAACTCGGACGTATAATACCTTCGTTGAACCATTCTTCTATCTGTTTGTTTACTTCTTGTCTTTCTGTGAAAGCTAGTCGACGAGGGGGTTGAAAGACTGGTTCTTCGTCTTTTAGAATAATTCTCATTGTGACGTCGGTAAATGCTGTTTTTCTGGGTTGTAGTTTTGAATTAACTTTTCAAGTTCCTTCTTGATTTGACGATTTTCAACATGGCGTAGGTCTAGTTATTCTTGAAGATTTTCAGCAGATATTTGTATAAGCTGTGCATGATTCTCATATTTGTTGAATTTAACTCCTTCTTTAGTAAAACTTATCGATGCTTGTTCCAAAAGATCTGATCCAATAACTGTTTCGAATTTTAATTTATCAGCCGGTACAACATACCAAGTTAACGAGTAATTTTCATCATCTATTTTGAACTCATGTTCAAAGGAACCGATAGTTGTCACTTGTGCTTCACCAATACCTGTGAGAAGCATCTTGTTCTTCGATAATTTTGTTGGATCCATTATTCTTCTGCTCGTGTTTTCTCGAAGCAAACTTACGGTACTACCACTGTCTATGAGCGCCGTGATTTTCACCTTTCCAAAAAATATCTCTTTAGTACGTAAACCTTTCTTAGCGATGAGTGTGCAAGTTTCTTTTGGAGGTTCTTTGAATTTCTGTGATTTTGAATAGTTCGTCTGAGCATGCTTGGAAGCATTGTGATTTGAGTGTTTCTCATAATTTTTGTTGTAATACCCTTTTTGCGCACTGTCTTGATATCTTTGAACAGATTCGTACTTGGTAACAGGGGCTTCGTAATGTTTGTTGTAATTCGTTGACGCTGGAAACTTCTTATCTTTTCTGTTATACTCGAATTTTCCCTGTGCTTCATACCTGCGATTCTTTTCTGTGAATTTGAATTCTTGTTTCTTCACAAATGAACCACTCGATTTTTGTTTCAGAGTCCTTTTAAAGTCTTCGAATTCTTCTATTTTTTCTGCTAATTGAACAGGGGAGTTCATATTTGCCCATTCGTCAAGATAATATTCTTTAAATTCAAGAGGAGTTTTTCGTTTGAGTTGATCTGTTATGATTAGATCTGATAACTTGTTGAAAGTATCTATCTTCAATCCATCTATCCATCCGTTGAAGTAGGTGTTCAACTCATGGTAAAAATCAATCCATGTTCTTTCAGGTGCTTTTTGGTGACTGACAAATAGTTGTCGAAACTTTTCTGGAGTTAGTTTAAAGTGTTTCAGCAGTAAATCTTTAACGTGTTCGTAAGAGTTGGCTTTTTCGTCAGGCTCTCTCGCTATGATGTGAGATACTTCCGTCGGTAACAAGCTTAACAGATGAGAAACTCAGTTTTCTTGATCAATATTCAATCTCTGCGCTTGATGTTCAAGTAATTTTAGATAAAGAGACTGATGTCTTCTTTCAAATCAAAACGATGTATAAACTCTGAAACTTCTTTGACAAGAAATTTAGTACCACTTTCTTTGGATGTATCAGAGCCTAACTTGGATTGTGTTTGGATTCTTAACTTTTCCAACTCAAATTCATCTTTGCGTTTTTGCTCATCTAACCTAAATTGTTCGAAGCGTAATTTTTCTTCTCGTTCTCCAATGCGTAATTTTTCTTTTTTGCTCTTTAATGCGTAATTTTTCTTTTTGCTCTTCAATGCGTAAATTTTCTTCTCTGGCTTTGCGATCCTCAACAATCGTTGAATGTATGTTTTTGGTCAGTTCGTCATAATTTTCTCTACCAATAATTAGATCTTTGAGTGTGGCCATGGTCTTCGATTTATCGAATTTTAAATTTAATTCCGTGGCTAAGACAAATAAATCTTCGTGTCGACCTTTGCCAAGATACGCCATTTTAAAATTTAAATTTAAGTTTAGATAGTATCCAAAGGAATAAACAAATATGTCACGCGTTCAAACAAAAACAATGATGTTGATATTGGCAATTCTCGTTTGCATTTACAAAAATTCTCAAGTTAAAATGATATTGCATCAAAATACATATTCAAATTTTGTTCATTTAGAAATATTTTAAACCAGTATCTTGTAAAGACAACAGTGCGAGCTAAAATACGTAATGCTTAATTTGAAATAGTCAAATTATTAATTTCAACTAAAAACAAAACCTTTTTTTTAAACCATTTGATATATCAGTTATCTCATTTCGTTATAATAAATGCAAAAAGAATTTGAAAGAAAAAATAAATTAATATAAATCTTGTTTAGAAACTGTGATTAAATTTATTGTGATATGAAAAAGAATTTAGGAATATAAAGTTCTTTGCTGAAAAAAGCAAACATTTAGAAGTTAGTCACTTAAGAAAAATCTCATATATATTTTTTATTACACCATATATATTATCTCATATATATTATTTTTACATGGAAGACATTAATCTCTTAGTTCAAGGTCAATGACGTAACCATAGAAATGAAAACTTTTCATACACACATGAAATGCAATTCAATTCCTTATTAAATGAGATACAAGTAAAAAACTTGAATGTTACGTACGACTTTCTTAATATTTTAAAAGATATACTTGTAGAAAATTTTAATTGATACGATTTCTATATACAAATAGAAAAATAATATTTCTGAAAACACACATGATATTTAAAAATATAAATTACTTCATGAAATCGACTGCAGCAATTTTTTTCATAATCAAATTATCGGTGACTCACGTATTCTTTTCGATTTTTTCTTTTTGAAGAACAATATGAAAAGTACCTGATACAGTTGACGACGTGTGATTAATTACTTGAAAACAAACTTCAAAGGCTCCTGGATGTGTTCACTGGACTTGAAATGGAGTCGTATGCATCAGAAAATAACGTGTTTTCGGCGAAGTTGCAAGATCTTGAGTTGTGACTTGTGTGAGTTGTGACTCCGGGAGTCGTTTTATTCACCTAAATGTTAGTATGTCATGAGAGGCAATCCGCGCATTTTCGATTCAATCCGTTTGTAATTTAGGCGTGCAGCCAAAAAATTTTTTTTTCGAAGAAGAAGAAGATTAGGAGTTCATCAACTTATTATTTAGAGAAGATTTTCGAAATCAAATCCCAGGCGATCCCCCAATTATTTCTGTGGGAGTCCGAATAAATCTTCGAATAAAAATCAGACTCTTCAGAAGGCGGGATTTCATATTGGGGAGGTGGGTTGTCTAAGGGTAAGTATTTAAGTGTGAGTGATGAATTAATTGAATCAAAGTCATTTAAACACAGATACTTCATTTAAGTAAAAAAGAATTTATTTAAAGTTAAAGGGAAATATTTATAAAAGGGGATATTTACAAAGAGAAAGACATGCAGGAATTAGGTTAATCGAAAGTTGAGTTATACCTTTAAAAAAGAGGGGGAAATAAATTACCTTTATCATTCCTGGACGTTAGGACTGGTGGTACCGCGCAGGGCGCGAAAATGCTCTACAGACGTGATGTGTTGAACAAGCAGTGGTTAGTAGGCCTCTGCCGAAAAATTATTCAAGCCGCAGCTACGAAAGCTCACTAGACGGCGCTGCTTCGGAATGCAGTAATAAATGAAATTGAGATTAATGGTCCTCTGAAAAGGATGTGACTCAACCTTTTAACAAAATGTTTCAAAGAGAAAATCCTATTAATTCAGAGATCTTTAACCTGAGCTCCCTGGAACTTTGACATGGACTTCGCCAATGATTACTATTTGCTTAATCAAAATATTACTAAAATTATTTTTATAAAAGGCTGAATTCTTAAAGGTAGTTTGCTTGTAAAAATAAAAATAAACAAAAGTTTGTGAATAAAGTAAAATCTTAAACCGTATGAATCGCGTGCTTCTAGAATTAATAGAGGAATCAAAAGGCTTGACAATGAAGTAGAAGAAACAACTTATCGGCATGTCAACAGATTCAACGTTAAATCATAAATTTAAACAGGAACATTTCTTAAATTTTAGGTAGACAATTTGAAGAATAAGCAGAAGTACACACAGTTTATAACTTACACAGTAAGTTATAAACATTTTACTTACATTAGCTGAACTAAGTAGCGTTCTCAATATAAATGACCACAAAAAAATATAGAAGTAAATTATCGCAGAATATGATATGCGACTATGGGTAACTTCAATAGGCCTAGACGTCGATAATTTGTATAAAAGAATACAAACACATATATCAGTTATTAAATATAAATCAATGGTAGATGACACCTAGAACTCGAATTAATTTGTAATTACATTAATATATTATGCTAAAAATTAATATAAATACAGTACTTTGTATCTGTCCTTATTTGAAACAACTATACATACAACATGTTACTTAGTTTTAAATATTATCTTTTTTTAATGCCTTTTTTGTTTGGGTTTCCCGGAAACACGTCATATAATTTAAAGTAGGGGGGGAGGGTCTTCAACCTTTAACCCTCGACGGCCATATCAATAAATCCGCAATTTTCCACTGGCCACATCAATAAATTTATTATGATCCGCGGACCACACGACTGTCAGAAATATAATGTAATCAGGGAGTTTAAATAAGAAAAGGTGGTTTATTTTAAACGATTACTACTGATTATAAGGGAAAAGATGATATTATAGATTTATGTTATGTATATATACATTAGTTTCAAAAACGTTAAATATTGAAGTCGAATTAAAACAATGCGTATTAAAGATAAAAGTCCACCTTTTCTTCTGAAAACTTCTGAGATTTTATCGTAGTCGGATATTTTTATATTTAAAATTATTCAAGATGCAATAAAGTTTTTGAAAAATTCGCCATTTTAAAGATAAATTTATCTAAATTGGATATCAAGCGTGTCAATAAAATGTTTTAAATATTGAGGACAACTGAAGAAATTAAAAGCATGAAACTTTTTAAGAACAAGTTGTTATTTAAATGCGCTAAAAAATAAAATAAATTTTTCATTTCAAACTTTTTTTATTATCAACTTATAACGTCATTACCCAATTTATATGATATAAAAGCTTGTCGTGAGATTTTCTGTTGTAGATAAACAAGTAAATTAAACAACTTTATCTGATTGATTATAATTTTTAAAATTTTCAAACTAAGTAAATACGAGTATTCAAATCTCGTGACAAGCTTTTATATTATATAAATTGTGTAATAACGTTATAAGTTGATGGTAAAAAAAGTTTGAAAGGAAAAGTTTTATTCTTTTTAGCTCATTTAGATAAAATATTGTTTTTAAAGAAGTTTTTTTACTTTTTATTTATCGCTGGACAGGTTTCTCAGTCTGTTCATCTCATGCAATGCATCATTGTTGCAAGGTCGTTTGCCGGTTAATTTCGAACAGTCTATCTCTTCAATAAGAAAACCTTCTAATGATTTTACCTTACTTAAGGCCACGTATGCTTGACTAGCAGCGAAGAGCTTCGAGCCTAAGTATACAACAGCATGGTCGACAGTACTACTCTGTTACATCCATTGCATGTAAAAGCTCATAGCTCGTAAAAAATCCCATTAGTCAGCAATAACCAAAATGAAAAAGAATGTTGCGAAACAGTTAATACAAATTCTAATACGAATACGACGCGTCAGTGTTAAATAATAACAGATGGCCCGAATAAACAAACAAACAAAAAAATGTTCAGTTTTTGACAGTTAAAGTTTATGTTCACAGAGCAGATAATCAAAGAATAAAATTAAGAGCTATAATTGATTCTACGAGTAATATTTGTGTGCTCCCAGAAAGAATACGTAATTGCTTAGGAGTAAAAAAGCAAAATATATATATAAAAAAAATCTTTTAAAAGTATTACTATAATGTTAATGCTTATCATCACTTCTAGCGTATTAATTTTTATTTCCATTTATAGAAAAACTAGACCCAAACTCCCGTTTCTCAAATAAAGAACACTTTTTTTTTTTTTTGTTAACCACAAGCGTATTTAATCTTAGGGTTTCATCTTAATCTTTTAGTAGCTAAATCTGGAATTAGTGTCCAAATTTGGAAGAGGTAGAACAGCGTTTCTGAAACTGCGGGGAGCGCCCCCCATTGAGGTGGGGTAACTCTACGAGAGGTGCGCGATTCTATTGAAAAGTTGATAACAAAATATTATTTTTAAAAAAATTATTAACTTACTGAAAGCAAAAAAAAGCAAAAAATTCTGACATAATAAAATAAAATACATATTTACAGTGATATAATGCACTTATAAATGTATCAGTACTGCATGATGAATTTTATAAATAGTTTACAAAAATATAATTTAGGAACAATTTTAATAGGAGCCAGTGATCCCATGGGTTTGTCATATGTATAAAATTATGCACAAAATTTAACACATAAAGAACCGATTTCACAATGTTATTATTTTAACTTTTAATAGATAGCTTTTCATGTTACGTAATTTCCCATAGAATAATATAAGAGAGCCTGTGTAACCTTAATTCTGAACCCACTGTCTGAAGATGTGAGTGTGTTGACACTTTCAACGGAAACCCACTTTCCACATTCATATATGCTAGCACAAGAGATGTGCTGCAATATCAAGAAATTAACACTCTTTTTCCATACACCCCTTCCGATAATAACTGAAGACTATGGAATCTTACTCAGGTGGACATCACTGACATACATCCCATTTCTTTGTACATTTGCGTTATGTCTATATGTATATAAAACAAAATTATGTCAGTAAACCAATTAGCTGTACTGAATAATGAACTAAATAAAAAATGTTGCATTATTAGCTGTATTTCTTTCTATTGTCACATTAAAGAAACTCTCAATGAACTTAGCGCATTGAATGGTGATTTAAAAAAACAGTGTGTAAAAACTCTAAAAAAGAATGAAAACAAAAATATAATATGTATGAGAATTTCAGGTAAAATTTTACAGCTAAAAAATATGCCTGGTTATGAATCATTGCTACCTATTTTAAATAAGAATTTTGAATTGAAAACTAGTTTTTCGACGGCAAATAGAACATTAATTTATTCAAACATTAAAAAAAAGGAAATCAAACAAGATCAGTTTAATTTTCGAAGAAAATAAAACGCATTAATACGTTTTTGTCATCAAATCTAAAATATTTCTATAAACCTTAATTAAGGTATCCGACTACGTTCAAAACCGTGATTTTGCAAAAGCGTATAAATGGATAATATTTATGATATTTAGTGTCACTTTGATTAGAAAACATATATAAAATTGTTTTAATAATATTATTACAATAAAAAAATATCTAAGGGCAATGTTTTGACAAAAAATGAACATAGAATGCCCAATTTTTGAAACATTCTCCTTTTATGAAAAAGTCTTTTATTATAATAATATTTTGCCTGTATATATATATCTCAGACCTGTGTAAAGAGGATGAACTAGAATTTTTAAAATATACAACTTAGAAGTGGATTTACCTATATTTTACTACAACAGAGGAGAGAAATTTTAAGAAAAAAACTCGAGTAAAAAATTATTTCAATTGGTAGTAACTCTGAAAATAATATGAATTTTTAAAAATCCTAGTTTAGACTCTCTGGAAAAGTCCTTACTTTATATAAGCAAAATATTATTACTTTAGAAACATTTTTGTAAAAAGAGAACATTTTGAAAAAAGATTATTCTAAGGTGATTTTTTGACGAAATATTGTATTTAAATCATTTTCTTTGTCATAATGTCCTTAAACCAATTTTATACATGTATTCTAATCTAACGAAATATCATGAAAAATATCCATTAATGGGTTTTTTTTAAAATCACGGTTCCGAACGTAGTCGGACACCTCTTATTCTTAAATACTTGAATAAAAATATGTGAGAATGCATCTATGTTCACTCTCCTTTTTCAATATTTTCTATTTCCATATAAAAATACTTTATATATATATATATATATATATATATATATATATATATATATATATATATATATATATATATTTCACCAATGACAACAATACTACAATGTTCTACTTCGCCCACGATTATATATTCTTTTAAGGTACACACGCTCGGAGTACTTTTTTTTAAAAAAAAATATAGCATGTTAAAACATTATAAATGCTTTTTTTGGAATCAGTATCAATAAATACTAACATTTACCTATAGCAATATTTTTTTAAAGTATATAAATTTTCACAAAAATCACAACTATGAGTGAAATTTTAGCAATATTTTTGAAAAACTTCAAAGCAATTAGAGAAAAATGTAATAAAGTTATATCATTAAAAGTAAAGAGTGTTTTTTTTCAGGTATAGAATTTTAAGTTGGCATTACTTTCCAAGATGGCGACCGATTTAACAGCTGTCAAGTGATGTATTCTCAGTTTGGTTTGGCAATTCATCAAAACGATCATCAAGCAAGGCGTAGATTCGTCGAATGGGCCCAGAACGAGATTGCCGTTGTTCCCGATTTTCATCAGCGAATTTTGTTTAGCGATGAAGCGCACTTCTGGCTGAATGGCTACGTCAACAAACAAAACTGTCACATTTGGAGTGAAGCTAATCCACAAGTGTATGTCGAAACACTGTTACATCCAGAAAAACTGACTGTTTGGTGCGCTTTATGGGCTGGTGGAATCCTTCTTCAAAAACGATGAAGGCCACAACGTTACAGTCAATGGTGATCGGTATATAGCCATGATTACTAACTTTATCATTCCTGAATTGAACAATCATGATGTCCAGGAGCTGTGGTTCCAACAAGACGGCGCAACATGTCACACACCTCATGCCGCAATCGATTTTTTGAAAGACACGTTTGGTGACCACCTAATTTCACGTTTTGGACCTGTGAATTGGCCCCAAGATCTTGTGATTTAACACTGCTAGACTATTTTCTGTGGGGCTATGTAAAGTCATTGGTCTATGCGGGTAAGCCACAAACGCCTGACCATTTGGAAGACAACATTCGCCGTGTTATTGCCGATATACGGCCACAAATGTTGGAAAAAGTCATTGAAAATTGGACGTCCAGATTGGACTACAGCCGTGGCATTCATATGCCAGAAATCATATTTAAAATGTAATGCCACAATATTATCTTTCGAATAAAAAAAAATTCATGTCAATCGAATAATGTATCGTTGTTTTATTGCAATTTAAAGTTCTATACCTCTAAAAAAACACCATTTATTACTAAAACAAATTAGATGCAGTTATCTAGAGATTGTACTAACAATTCAATGTTTTTTTAAAATTTTAAAAATTTAGAAATGATCGAGTAAATATAAGAAATGTTACATTCTTTATGAGACCATTATTTAAATATAACAGGCTATAATTCAAAAAAATTCATACAATAAGAAATATTTTAATACATTCTCCAGAAAATAAAATGAATACTAGGTTTTATATAAATGCATTCATAACCTTTTGAGTTATCAGACTTGTCATGATAATTTCTTAACTATTTAACGATTCCCACTTCTGTTAGATTAAAACCCACTTCCAGTTTTTATAATTTTATAGAATTGATTGTAACTTGGCATCTAGGTAGCGTAGAAATAAAACAAATTCAAAGTGTATCTCTATTAAATGAAGTAAAAAACACAAAATATGTGTTTTGACTGATTTTGGTCATTTTAGCGTGTTCAGATACCTTTATTGAATCTAGCGAAATACAGAGGAGAAAAGATTACAGAACGATAGACTTTATCTTCCTCAATACTTTTACTGACAGTTTTAAGCAATCCTATTCTACATTATAAATGTACAGTATCTTCCCTTTTCAATAATTTTACGAGTTTCTATTATAATAAAATAATCACTATAATATTATTCACCAAATGAATAATATATTAATTATAGCTGAATATTAATATAGTAGTTTTTATATCCCTTTTTCCAATATAAATGTCACCATAAAAATCAGATGCTGCGGATAATCATAAACAATTATCAAAAACTTTTGATTTATCAATATTTGTTACAAAATGCAAATATATCATTTACATATTGATACACATATCGGGGTTATTGGATTTTATGCTATCAGTCTCAAACAGCAAAGCAGTTCATTAAAAGCGATGAAAACTTATTGTAGAAACACAATCCTTTAAATACAGGATATATCCCTAAAATTCACACAATAAATCCCAGAAGAATCTCAACCTTCTACACTGCTCAGGCACAACTGTTAGTGTCTAAAAATACAGGTATGTTCTGATAAAATTTTTATTAGCAACTTCTCGCTAGTGAACATTTCAACTGTTGAAGTAATTTTGACTCAGTTTCAGCTACCAACTGCGATTTATGATCTGAGAACGGCTATTTTCCAGCTATTTCTCAAATTTTACACAGAATTCGCAATAATATATATACTGCTTTAAAATTAAAATTTTGAATCTCATAATAAATCCAGTTATATTGCTCAGGTATACGTTTATGCTTTCTTAAGTATCGAAAAAGTATTCTAGCAAAAGTTATTCAAACACACACATAGTTTTTTTGATAATAATTTTTTTATACTAGGATTTTTTTTAAAGAGATATAAATTAAGAAATCTTAAAATTTTTTATTAAATTATTTCTTTGTGATTTAGTTAAAAGTCAAAGATTAAAAATAAAACCATGATTATTTATTTTTTCGTGAATATATTTATTTATATATATATAGTGTTAAATAAATATATTTAAAAAATAAGCATTTTATTTGCATTGAGCATTAGAACTGAATATTAAAATACAATGTAACAAACAATTGTTATATGATGTTGAAAACAATATACGATAATGATTATATCTCTTTAAGACCCGAATTATTTTTATCTTAAAGTATTAAATTCTTCTGATTATTAATACTATATGGACCACAATGACACTGGGAAAAGTAGTAGAAAAATTCCCGCTCCCTCCTGGAACGTAGACGGTATCCCCACGATTGTGCGGGTCGGGCTTTATCTGTGAAACAGGTCACTTATGAAATTTTACATTTTTAACTCTAAGTTGATAGAAGAAACAATATCTTAATTCAACTAAAATTGTTACAAATAAGGAAATTATTGATGTATAATTAATTATTTTATCAACTTATTATTTATTTACTGTGAAAAATTCTTTAAGACATGCTCTGTTTTGGACGAATATAAATAAACATTGCATTTTTCACATGTTTTCCAACTGCTTTCGTAGTTTTCAAATCTGCACTTGTGAGGCATTGAAATGTCATCAACACATGGAAAATGGCTATACATATCAAGCCTTTTATCCTGGAATGGCCAGGATAAAAGTGGTATTGCAACATTATTATCTTTGTCATCAGTTAAAATACTTTTGTTAGTAGGTGGAGAGGCTGATAACGCACTTCAACTATCTCTAACTTAAATTTATAGCGATCCATTTTGATTTTTGAAGGAACTTTATTTGACATTGCATCTTGTTTGCACAGAAACCAAGAATTTGCAGTAGCTAAATCAATGAAATGAATGTGTTCAAGAGACTCTAATGGTAAAGAACGATGCAAAATTGTCTCTCCATTTCAAATATTTCCTTGTTTTTCTTCATCGCTCTCATCTGAACATAATTCTCCTTTTAGTATACATGATTCAAGTTTTGTTCGCAGCATTATCATCATCCGACAGATCACTAAGTTCTGATCTAAGTTCAATCTGATTTATTCACCAATCGCAAAATTTCTTCTTTTGTGAGAACTCTTCTCCTTTTAGACACTGAAAACGTTTTTGATTACAGTATTCCATGAAAAATAATAATATGTATCAGAAAATATTTTATTATTAAAAAAATATATATTTTTTAACCACACCATATACTAACTTCCACCGGAAAACCAATTTTTTGGGGAGGGGAAATAGGTATGGATTCAGATATGTGTGTAAAGGATGAAAATGCCATACCCCTCATCATATGTGTGATAGAGAAAGTTAATTGCAAAAAAGAGTCAGAGAAAGAAAAAATGCGACTCGTCCATGGCAACCCCAATGAAATAGGGTTTTAATTTAAGTAACAAGATATTTCCCCCTTTTTTTATACTTCTATCAACATTATTGAAACAGAAAAGAAAACTCACATGGCAAGAACTTACTTTTATAAATGCAGTGACACAAGTAACACACAACCCACACGATCGTGCGGGTAACGAAATGCCGAGTCCTACAGGTAACACTAATAGAGTGTAACTGATATATTTTTTTATTTTACAATTATGTAAACATTAATATATATATATATATATACAATTTTTTTTATTCAAGCAATTAAAGATATATTGATAATTACCTTTTTACGACAAATAAAAAAAAGACGCGTTTTCACTGTATTTGAAAACAAAGCTAGATTTGCCAGCTGAAGGTAAAACATGGACTACAACCACCGTCTATTGATAAAAAGTTATACTTAACACTTTCTGCAAACATGATTCGGGATTTTCGTACATACGGCTTTACCAGAAGCAAAAACGTTTAAGAATGTCTAACTCGCACAGACGTGCGGGATGCGTCTTAGAGGGATATGTAAGTAATGCTTATTGTAAATGAAATAACTCGGTTATGTAAACTAAAAAAACCTATAAAAATGTTTTAAAATTTCAAATTTAAAAAGCTTTAAACCTGTGTATATTTCTTTTAAAGTTTTTTAAAATAAAATCAAATTATAAAATTTATTTACCCATTTACTTGAAAATGCTTCCTCTTTTCTTAGAGAATTGTTCATAATTTAGTAAGAAATATCATAATTCTTTTATTATTACTTAAGATCTTTAAAACAATTGTAGTTATATTAAAATGGATACATAAAAACTAAAGAAAAAGTCTCATATATTACTGATAAAATATTTTCCCTTTCAATTTCTCTCTTCAAAGTATAGAATTTTGGAAATACCATTATATACTTGCTTTATGTATCAAACATTCAACTACTGTTCGGTATAAATATATTGAATTTAGTATGTTTCAATGATATCTATCATTTTCTTTCATAATAAATTGAGCAAACGTACAATATCCGCTTCAAACAGTGAAAGATACTTTTCATCTTTGGGATAGATTTTATAAATAGCTTTCACGTCTTATATATTTTTAGAAAAGTGTATGAAAAAGAATATTTATATTCAACGAAGAGAGATAAATATTTTCTTTTCTAACACCTCTTTCAACTATTTATTGAAGTGATAACTTCTTTAGACGCGTTTTGCTGAAGAGTGAACTTAAATTAATCGTCAGGTTCGGGTGCGTTACGGTCAATTGGATTTAATCGGCACCAGTCGGCAATCGTGCTCGGGTCAGCTACGCACGCTTAGTCATGATTTGAAAGCTTTTAATATGTTTTTTTTTACTTAAGTAAAAATTTTAGGTACACTTTTTCCCATTAAGTTTTATTTCATGTATACACTTCCATTCAATTCCAGCAAGTGAACGAGAGTTGAAAAGCGCAAGTAAAAATAATTGAAAAGAAAAGATTATTCTTATGTAGGAGAGATTGAAGATAAGAAGAAACGAAGCATGATTAATATTTTTTTATCAGTAGAAAGAGCATTTATAAGCATTGGAGGAAGGAAGATTTAATATGTGTACCTTTGGTTCCGTACGCAAGTATTTTATCGACCACGCCAAAACGATCGTCTACGCGTAATGTTTGGTACTAGTTTATATAGATAGCACACCGCCACATACCCCCATGCTAGTGATTCGGCGAATAGGCGAACGAACGATACAATATTCGTGGCGAGCATGTAAGCAGTTGCGTCACTTTATGGATTGGATCATTCGTGCATGACGGCTGGAGAATTGCGTCATTCGTATGAGACAGCTTTGTGTGACGGCTTAATTGCGTCATTTGTGTCTGACGGCTTAGTTGATTTTGCGGGGGATGGATGGCGCCACAACTGCGGTGCGTGAAGGGGTGCGGTAGTTTTGCATGGCCAGGGTAACCAATGTAGGAAGGAAGATTCGATCTGTGTACCTTCCGTTCCGTAAGCAAGTACTTTATCGACCAGGCCAAAACGATCGTCTTCACGTATGTTTGGTACTATTTTATATAGATATCACACCACTGCAACATTAAACATAACATCTCTTTCCGAAAGTTTCAAACGGACGGTCTCTCCACTCTCTTTGGGGTGGGGATTATCCCTTCTTACACATCAATTCACTCGAGTTTCAGCTGGCAAATGGAATCAAGCCGTTGGTTTTCTCACGGCCATTGATTGTCGGCGTGATGTCAGATGAAAGGACCCCGCAGTATCTTAGGATTGCACCTGTGGATATGAGCGACGTAACGTTATTAGCTAGGGATGCTATCTGCTACCTGTTTTGCTATCTGCATAAGGAAGTCGATTTTGCAGCTGCGAGACGGAAAAACATTAGATGGCCGATTCACTTTAAGTAAGGGTTCTCAAAGCTCTCGTTGGCGAGTCGTGGATGTAAAAAGTAGTGCACGAGTTCAAGTGTGGTTTAGTTACTTCTATGTGGATGAAAATTAAGAGATTTGTTGCGAGCCATTTGAGTGGGGTTTTTTTTGTGAGTGTGATGAAAGTAAACAATCAATCAATCTATCAATGCTCAGAGCACCAAGCCTACCTATAATATACATAATTATTTACCTTTTTTCATACTCAACCATGACCAAGAAGATAGAAAATGTATTCATTTTAATAATAATTATGAGTGCAACTATTTATTATTTATAATAAGTTTTTCCAACCGTAATTTCTGGGGTTTTTTTCTATGCATGAGTTTATAAAAAAGTACTTGAAGCTCAAGTATTGGTGTGAGTGGCTACTGTCTCGTTTATACTGATTAGTTTTGAAGGTAAATAATTTATTTCACCCGGTTAAATTCTTAACTTAAAGATCCTATGCTTTAAAACAAAATACGTTCTAATAAAAAACTGAGTTTTCGTTTCGAAATTTTAGCATATTAAATAAAGATCCTTTCAATCCATTGAAAAAAGAAATTTGAACGAAAATTAAATGATTTGATGTTTTTTCAGTTCGAGAACTCATTTAGTATCTTTCTTGTCCATTAAATAACCCTATACCTTACTGATTTAAAAAAAATAATCAACTACAGTTATTTTTACAATTACTGATTTCAAGTGATAACAAACCTACCGATGTACGTACTCTGAAGCAGATTAGAATTTTTATATCCAATCTCCTTTAGAGTATCTTTCGGCCCATAAACAAAATGCTAAAAAATTAATAATAATCTTTAATCCCGATTACTATGGTATAAATGGGGTTTATTTAAATTAATTTTTCTATAAAATTGGAATTATATTTATTCAATGCACTAAAATGCTCTGAATACTTTGAAATGATGCTCTGAAATACTCTAACAATTTTCTTTTTGTTAAAGGTATGAACTTTTTCAATTTACATCCTTAAAAACATTTTTCTCTGTCGAAACGTTTATTTTAAAATGATCATTTCTTTATAAATTTTTCTTTGAACTTCATGTTGCTTAAAGTCGCAAATTTTAACTGAAAATTTCCGAAACTCCAAGGAATTCTTTTAAACTCTTAATTCTTTCTCATAGAGAAATAATATTGAAACCATTACATTACAATTCTGAAGAAGTAATAAGGTACATAATAATTTTAAAATTATAATTCGAAAGTCAATTAAAATTTTTCGGGTAAATATTAAAATCTAATCTCTGTGCACTCGCTCTAAAGAGTGAATAAATGAATTAAAAAAGAATTGCTAGTCACAAATCTTTCTATTAAAGTACGTTCCAGATTCATTCAATTCGTTCTAAAAATCACGTATCTGATTCTTTAGGGACTCTCTCTAACGCATTACTTTCCCTAACTCAAACACAGTAAAAAAAATCACGAACATCAAAGACTAATAGAGTTTAAATTGTTTTAATTTCGAACGAGTGATTAATTTTTTCCCAATTCTTCGTAATGCTGATCTCTTGCATTTTTTTTTATTTCTTCCATTCTAAATGAAGACTTCTAATTACAGTGTACGATCCTCGTTAAATTTATAGTGATTAGTAAGTACTTACTGATTGTGGGTTTGGTTGAAATAAAAAGAACGATGAGAGTTATAACCCGCATTGCTAACGGCAAGAATTTAAATGATATTTCTCTGGAGCAAACGATTTTTAAACGATGAGCAGGTGAAATTATTCGTTCGGTAAATGTGAAAAATTCGCAATGTAAAATTTACTGCTCTGGAGTAAATGGAATGAATTATTTGTAGCAATATACGAATGGAAATGCTAATCGTGTTGAAATGATTAAGTGGGCGTAATTTTATATTTTGTGACGAAAAGATAATTGTTTGCAACAAAATTGTTGCGGATTAAAAAGTTCGCTTTCATTTAAATGTAATTTCGTCCTTTAGAATTATGATCTTATTACTTAAAAGTATCATAGATTGTTAATTTAAATTTTAATGCATACAAGAATCAAAATAATTGAGAGTAGAAAATAGTTTTTTAATTAGTACACATAAATAAATGAAAAGTTATTTTTCTCAATATTATAGACCGCCAAACATTATTAAAATTATCACGACTAAGGGAGCCGTTATCTTCAATTTTAAATTTGTTGATTGTCGTATTTAGTTATAAACTTATCTGCATTTTCCGTACATAATGTCAGCACATACCGTATGCTGAACCGAATTTCCTAAGCGCAGACATTTAGATGTGGAAAAAACTGTCAAACCAATTGCTATCAATGATAAAATATTTTTAAGGGCTATAATCTTATTTATATATATATATTACTTATTTTGTTTTCTTGTGTGGTGCAGTAATATATTATACTGTATTTTCACCCATGTTATACAGTAGTATAATTTTGAGCAATAAAATATATCTATAAATATAAAGAAGAAGAGCGACTCTCACTCACTCACAGACTAATCACGATATCTCCGGAACTATTTAACCTACAGACTTGAAATTCGGTAGGTACGTTCCCTTCATGGAGTAGACGTCAGCTAAGAACGGATTTTGCAAAGTTCGACCCCAAGGGGCGTTACGGGGGTTTAAGGGGCGTTATAGATAATTATTTCCATTACTAAACTATTAGATGTACAGTCGTGAAACTTGGTACACAGATTTCTTTCATAAAGTAGAGATTCCCTACATAATGATTTTTACGAAAATCGACCTCCAAGGGGCGTTGAGGGCGCTTAATGGGCGTTATACATAATTATTTCCATTTTCAACCTATTAGACGTACAGTCTTGAAATTTGGTAAGCGGATTCCTTTCATAGAGTACAGATCCCCTACAGAATGGGTTTTGTGAAAATCGACTCCCAAGTGGCGTTGTAGAGAATTAAGTGGCGTTATAGGCAATTAACTCCTTTTTTAAACTATTAGACGTAAAATCTCGAAATTTAGTAAGCTGATTCCATTCATTGAGTAGAGATCTGCTATAAGATGGGTTTTGTGAAAATCGTTTCCTAAGTGGCGTTGCGGGGGCTTAAGGTGCGTTAGAGATAATTATTTCCTTTTTTAAACTATTAGATGTACAGTCTTAAAATTTGGTATAAGCGAATTCCTTTCATGGTGCAGAGATCCGCTACAAAATAGTTTTGGGGAAAATTGATCCCCAAGGGTCACTGAGGGGGATTAAGGGACGTAATAGATAAATATTTCCGCTTTTCAACTAATAGAACTACCTGCTTGAAAATTAGAAGGTATGTTCCGTTCAAAGTTCCTTTTACAAAGATTTTTGCGAAAACGGATCCCCAAAGGAGTGGGGTTGCGAGGGATTAAGGCGTGTTATAGAAAATTTCCTGTTTTTGAATTTAACCCATTTACTTGAAATTTGTTGAGCACATTTCTTTAGTTGAATAGAGTTCCACTAAGAATGGATTTTAAGGAAATAAACTCCAGGAGGAAGCGGGGAGAGTTATTGGGGCTTATTGATAGACAAAATTCCCGTTTTTGAACTGCTAAGACTATAATAATAAAATTTGGTTTGCATGCTTCTTTTTTGTTGAATTGGAATCCGCTAAGAATGCTGTCAACGAGGTATTGATGATAAAAATTCCGTTTTTGCTCTGTTATATTTATATTTGAAATTTAGCACGCATGTTTATTTTATGGAGTAGAGATCCACTGAAAGTTGCTTGGGTGGAAATCCACTTGATTATTAGGTTAAGTGAGCGAAAAAAATTTTTCTACTTCTATTTTAGATATAAATAGAAATTAGATATTATAATTTATGTTCTTTTTATATCAAGGGGCGAGAGTGTAACAGCTATAAATATATTTTTCAATACAATCGAATTCTTAATGCTAGATATCAATAATTAGTATATATGTAAACAGTATACATATATACAACATCGTGAAATACGCAGTGAAGCGGGTGGGTAACGGCTAGTATATATATATATATATATATATATATATATATATATATATATATATATATATATATATATATATATATATATATATATATATATATAAGCAAATTAAAACAAATGCCTCATAAAACTACACATAATTAAAAATATCATTGTTATGTATTTTTTTGTGTTTTTGTTTATGTTACTTTTTAACAAACTAAATAAACAGTTAAATACCACTATTTACTCTTAGGAGCCTTTTGGTTCTCTTAGGGTTAACCAAACTTGAAACAGAATGTATTCTATGCTTATTTTAATTTTATAAATTCTTACTAATAAAATTCAAAATTCTCCCTATTTATGAAAGAGTTATCTTGAAGAAAAACTTTCAATTTATGAATAGTTAAAATTTTATTCATTTTATTACAAAAAGAAATTTAATACTTGGTACATTTATCCTCAAACATCAGGATTACTTAAACGTGCGTAGAAGCACATTGACATTCTTAAGTAAATGTCATTCAATTCTTAGAGACCTTCATTTAGATGCTAGATACATCTGGCTTTTTTACTTTCGTAAGATGGGGTGGTCGATATTTCAACCGGAAGGAATAACTTTTCAAAGAGAGTGGTTTGGTTTAAAAATTAACCCATTGGTCTGTCAAAACCAATAAACTTCAATATCATTTGACTACCTATAAAGTTTCTTGCTTTCAGATGAGGAGGAATAAATTTTCCTACTCCTCTTCACTTTGCTAATGAAATGTACTCTTTCTGGTACATTGTTCAATGTCCGTAGTAACGCAAATCATTGATAAAAAAGGGGTGAGTAAGCATTTCCGAATGTCCCTTCCTAAGGAGAACATTCTTCTCAAAGCCACCCTTTTAAAGGTTAATTTTAAGGTGCTATATTAATATGTGCATTCTCTATAGTATATATTTATAAATATATTTTCAAAGTATAAGGGTAGAAACAAAAGGTTATGATTATACACGTAAATATTTATCAATAAAAATTTAAAAGGAACAGTGGTAACATATTTTATCTTTTTTTTTATAATTCTAGTTGAGAAATATTTTAATATTTATGGATTATTTGCATACAGTTTCTTGTTGCTAAGGCATCTCCAAAAGCAAAATAAACACTTGATGTATCGACTTTCAACTTGTTTATCAGTTGATCAGTTGATAATATTTGAAACTTTAAAGCACACACAACTAATATACGATAAGCTTCCGATTTATATGTAGAAATTTTCTGAACACTTTAAAGTTCCGCTTACGTTACCTAAACAAAAACATTATATGCAGATAAAAATATTGTATATCTATTTATACGTATAATACTCATCAATTACATCCATTTTAAAAGCATTTTAGTTACGCATTTTTTTATTGTTGTCATATCGGAGACAAAATAATGATAAAGCTTATTTATATGGCATTCGCTTAGAACAATCCATTTTAAAAATTGATGCTTGGAATTTCGAAAAATTAACACGTTATCGTCATAAAAGAATGACAAAATTACACCATCAGAAATGAGAGAAAAGAGTCCGCGACAATTCTCCGTGACTTGTTGACATATCCAAACAAAAAGAATGATTAATAGTTTATTCGCAATGGAAGGCCAATTTCAATGCATCATGTGAAATCATCAATCTTAAGGTAACAAAAGACACCTCAGAATATGCAAAATTGCTGGGTTATTATTCATATGCACGTCATTGAATGGACACTTTGGGGATATGAAATTCATATGCTGACTGAAGTGTCTGGGATTTGAATATTTGTTGCCAAACTGCTGGCTTAATCATTATGCGTTTGGGGTGTAAAATAATTTTAAGAAATCAATTAATATTTGAATGCGATGCAGTATTTGGTGGCAAAGGTATCATTATGGTGAGGGAGGAACAAGAATCGGAATGGTAATTATGCCGTAAATTGATCTTTAATCGATGATGTAATTCATCATTTTTGTTCTGGAGTAATTAATATTCCGTTTCTTGTTGGACTGGTAATGGGTTAAGACATTAACAAATGGATTTTGTGTTTGAGAAGATTCAAAGTGAAGATGAATATGTCATTTAATTCAGAAATGAATTAAATCTTCATTATAATACAGAATGTGATATAAACTTCTTACCAAATTACATTTGTTTTATTACGAAATGCTTTTTAAAATATTATTTTATAAATAAAGTATAGTAATGCTCCGAACTTACGCAATAGGTGGGACTGAGGGAAAACCGCGTAAGTCGGGGTATAAATACATATAAATTATTTTTAGTTGGAGTCAGAAACGATAGAAAATAATAATTTAAAAAATGAAAATGTTTAACATAATCTTAGATAGTACACAATTATAAAATTGCAAACGGAAGTTATTTTGATGTAGGAAGTTTAATAAAATCTATCATAGTAGTTTGCTGGATCAAAGATATTTTCTCCCTCAAAATTTCCTCATATAAATCGAGAATATTTTATTATTATTATTATTATTTCTTGTTTTGTTAAAAAAATACTCTCATCGTTAGAATCTATATTTTCTAAAATTTGTAGCTGCTTTTTCGATTAAAATGAGGTCTTTCAAATTCCCAATCGTTATTTTATCTTCTGTTTGAACTAGGTCTGAAGACTCAAATTCTCCAATGCCTTGTACTTGCTCATGAATTTCTATGAGCTCATCAATTGTCAGCTTCTAATTGTAGAAATCCAGCAGTTCTTGAACGTCATCACTTTTCCCTTCTAAATTTATTTGCCTGACAAGATCGAAAACTTCTTCAAAAGCATTACCAATTTCACCAATCTTACCAACTTTTTTCTCAATCGACGAGATTTGAAAATCGCGTAACTCCGAGTTCACTAAGTCGAGGTATTACTATATAGCATTTAAAAGAGAAAAAAACTTTATTGAAACAACTTTTCTCATATCAATATACAACAAACGTTGTTGTTGCTTCTTTAAATTGGAAGCTGGTGTGATAGTCAAAATGGGACTTGCGGAAAGGATACAACAAAAAGAGATAAGCAAGGATAGTCAATACGTCAGTATCCCAGGTGTATCGGGGTGCTCAACAATAAATGAAATATTTGCGATTTGACAGAATATGGACTATTTCACGGTAGATTGTAGTGCAATAGACACAAATAAGTTACTGAAGGAATATAAAAAATTTTATAATTCCTAAAATAAGACTCGGTATTTATATTAAATTTTTTTTGTAATGGACATATTAGGGCTTGTTTTTTAGAGATGTTTTTTTCATGTATAATAGAAATGTTCCTTTATTTAGATCCAAGAAAGAGATTTATTTAATAAAAAATCTAAAATTTACGTTTAAAATACAGCCTTGCTCTTCAGTTGTCAAATAACACAATCAAAAAGCGCTTCGTAGTTCGCATCCCAGAAGATTTGACTACTAGGGCCCCGGATTCTTCCTACGAATGGACATTTTAAGAGAATTTTCCCTATTTGATGGAGAAATTCAATCAATTTTAAGAGAAGTAATTAATTATTACGTCTTGCTGTGTAGCAACGATAATTCTTGTTCCATTTTATTTTTATTCAATCCATTTCAGTGTGTAACATTATCGTTTGATTTTATGTTATTGCTCTCATAGTTGCTCAATATGTTATGTAGATTGGTGGTTTTAATAAAATAATCGTAGACAATTTCGCACTTTCTACTTGGAATTGAAGACCACACACTTAAGAATAAGGAAATACATTACAGAAGCTTTCCATTCAATACCATGACGTTTAACGATCTTCGAATGATAAGTCTAAATGTGAAGTCATTGTAAGGGCAAATAACTGCGAAAAAACATTTTGCTGTTTTGTCAGAAATTTTTTATACAAGACTTCCGAATAATAATAATTATTGATGACCTCATTCAAATTTACGCATCTTAACGTTTTCTTTGTTCATCTCTTGACTGAGATAGTCAAAAACTTAATGCGTTTTTGAATTAAGTTGTTTAAACTTTAAAAAAAGATGCTTATGGTTTTATGTGCTTTATGGAAAAAAAATGCATGAAAGCTCCATAACTTCAGAAACCTTCAAATCCGTTACAAACTTTTGGATTTCACACACACACAGGCCATCTACAAATTTAACAAAATATAGTTACTTAACTGCTTTAAAAAGAAAGAATTAACTTTAATAAATATTTTTAATACGTAAAACGTTTCTCTCACGTATCTAACAAATTAAGAAAAAATTCCATCTTAAGATATTTTAAGTTAATAGAGCTGTATTCTGGGATTCATATAATTTAGAATTTTTGTTTAGTTGTAGAATTGTGATCGATCTATGTATATATATAAATATATATATAATGATTTTCTTCTTTCATTATAATCGGTTTAGTTCCAAGTTCATTTCATGTCTTGACTTAATGGACGCTTCGATAAGTAAATATAATTTTTAAAATACCCTGTACATAAACCTTTCCAGATAACATGTAATAACATATTTGGTGCATAAAGAGATATAAATACAAATATGCCCATTTGGATTTGAAACAACACATCTAATAGGAAAATTCGAAGCAAGTAAGCATTCTTTGTCTGAAAAGATTTACTGGCCTTCTGGACTCTTAAATTCATCAGTTTTGCACCGCCGCGTTCTTTTTGGTAATGAATATAGATGGCTTGATGTTAATGGTTAAAAGCTACAAGAAAAAGAAACCTTTTTAAGAGCTTTCTAATGTTGCCACTCATGCTCTAAACATTGTAATTTCAAGGAGCGAAAGATTTTCTAATTCAGTTTAGTTTATTTGAAATTATGTTCCGAATTTTAATGTGAATAAAGTTAATTCATTCGGTTCATAAAATGGGATGAGAGTTTTAATTTCATAGTGTTTCCCAAAGATTAAATAAAAATATTTGTGTACATAAATGTATGAAATTTTCAGAAACATTTTCTAGATATATAAGCACTTTACATAAGGGAAATGACAATATTTATTCATCATATATTATACGCACAAGTATATATACATTTACAGATACATACATGATTGTTTATTAATGGCGACGAATGAAGCTACATTAGAGATACTTAGAACGGATTTGTAATTCTTTATCATGGTGAAGGGATGAGGACTTCATATGCCCTGACATCCGGCTTTCCAAGCTTCCAGCGCACGCCAGTACAATACAATGTTGCTTTACTTAATAAACAATTATATCATTAAATGTAGTCGTTAATGTTCTGGATGTTTATAGGGTGATTGATGTACTATTTTTTGGCTATTAGAAGCTATATTTATCAAATATATTTTAGTAATATTTAAATTTCTCTCATATAATAAAATTCAGCGTATAACGCGCACCTATTCTTTCAAACTACAACTTTTAATTTTTAGGTTTATTCGCCGTATAACGTTCACCCCTTTTATACGAGGAAATATGAAATGTACATGTAAAATTACCTTATATTTTAAAGTAATTTATTTGTGGTATTATTTTAACCTTTAGAAAAAAAAATATACTTCTGGAGCTACAACCCCTTATAAGTTCATAAGGAAAATCATTTCTTTTGAATAAACAGTACTTCAATATATGTAGAAATCTAGTTTTTTTCTATGATCATCTTTTTAATTGCTACTATTAGCTCACTCTCTCTCTATATATATTTATTTATCTATCTTGGTGGAATTTTCAGTCATTAATAAAATTCATTTTAAAGCGCTCAATTGAGCTGAAATTTAAAGCATGATTGTTTTGGATGACAATACAATAATTTAATTATAACTAATAATTGATTAAAACTAATTATTTAAGGAATTACAAATACAGCCACGTTGGCATCATTTTTGGTGACTTGTGTCAAAACTTGAAAAGGTTTTTTTTCTCACGTTTTATAGCATTCAGTTGACCTGAAATTTTATTTACACGATTGTTTTGGATGACAACTACGATACTTTAATGATAATAAATAAAAATTAATTACCACTTAATGTTGTGTTTCTGTCATACGTATATACATATTTATATTAATTGCAACTATTTAATAAAAAGTAGCTGAAATAAAAATTTTCTTTGTTGATCTAAGTAGGAATGGACTTAAATTTTCTTTTTATATCACTTTTTTTTTTTTATTTTTAAAGTTGTCATTTTTATACCCGGCGTATAATGCGTATCCGTAAATTTCGATAGTATTTTTTGTGTTCAAAGTGCGCGTTATATACGCAGGATTTTACGGAACTTCTAAGTTATTAGATTACTATTTTAAACTGTAGGATCATAGAGTTATGTTTTGGTAATTAGTTATGGCTTTTACATTAAAACTTTTTGTTTTGCTTAATTTCAGTTTAGTATTATAAGCGCATACAAAAGGAGGTTGGCACTTTGAAATTATGCTTAATACTACAGTTTTAGCAGTACATTTATGGGTTTGTTGTTGTTTTACTGTAGCCATTCTATTTTCTCTCTCACCTGCTCTATCTTGCTATATTCCTCCATATTGTTTATTGTTATAATTTAGTATATTTTTAACGATTTTATAAATAACATTTTATTTTAAATAAGTGTATCCCAAATTGTTTACAACATGTAAAAAATTAATTATTTTCATTAATCACGAAAATTACACATATTTACATCTCTTGTAGTTAAGAATACTTTTTTATTAAAAACTGTTCCATAATTTTTTCAACTGAATCAATGAATCGACCTTCAACAATTTGTGGTTCATTTAGGTGAAAACTCCATTCCAACTTAAGAGGACTTGGTACCCCAAAAATCACAGACCTATCTTTTTTTTTATTTTCATTTAATCTTATTCTTTGCATTATTATCTTTAGATTGATATAACACTTGTGCATGCCGGAAAGTTAGAAGTTGAATAAAACTTCATTTGAAAACAAATTAGGTAATTAAGCCACGCCCCCTTTTTAGAAAAAAAAGCTAAAAAAAGCGTTTTGATAAAAAAATCTAATTTATAAAGAGAAATAATAACATTAAAAAAAGAATGGGCAATATATAAAGCAGAATATTTCCGAGGCAATACATACAATCCTTTTTTTTCTTCGTGAAATGTGTGCATGTAAAATTTTTAAATTAAGGCATTTTATATTAATAATTTTATAATTTTAGTTCTTATTCCTGATATATTTTTCATACAAATGTAATACTTTAATATTATAAGAAGAAAAACAGCTAAAATTTCTGTCGTGACAGAAAAAAAATTTTTTTTAACGTTTTTCTTGAATTTTCTTGTGCAATTGGTACTCTCTAAAAGTAGATTATTTATAAAAATGTGTGGGTTGAAAATATATGAAAATGCAATTATTTTAAAGAAAAATGTATAACTAATATCTTAAAGAGGTATTTTAAGTTTAATTAAGCATATAATAATTATTTTTTCAGAATTATAAACTTTAAAGTGGTTTTTCTCAGTTTGTGTTTTTCGAAACCTTAGTGCACTCAAAATGCTACTCCTTCAACAATTATTTACCAATCACTTCCATTTTTTTCTTGCGTGTTAAAAATAAAGCATGTAATAAAATTAAGGGTCCGTTTTGCTATAAACTGAATACTTTTTTTAAAAAAAAATAAAATGTAAGACATGTTGGCTTTTTCGTTGATTTTTAGCCTGACTATCAACATTTTATTTTTTTTCTCGAAAACGAATAAAGTTATTCTAAAATCGATCCCTAAAGTTGCTTAGAACATCCATAAGAATGTTATAAAAAAATTCAGGTCAAAAAATTAATTTTTACAAAAGGAGTAAAATTTTAAAATTTTCCCAATTTTCTTCAAAAAATTAAAATTTTTAAAATTGTGTGAATAATATATGAAAATTTTCATCTGATATCTTTTTCTTGAATAGAAACGTTGTATAAAATGCTAAAATATAATTTTTAAATACGTAAATAAAGAAATTTGCTCAAAGGGTACCGAGTCCTCTTAATAATACTTTCCGGTTATAACACGAACTACTCATTTCTTTTTAAAATTCGATAAATTCTGGTTGGTTCAAAATTTAGATCACGTACTATTTTTTAAGACAGGTTGTGAAGATGGAAAATATATAAAACACATGAAAATTGAAAAAATGTGTAATGTGCGTATAATTGTCCTTGTAATACAGTTATCTTTCTTCATTTACATTTATTTATTTTATGGTTGTAATGCGAGGTAAGATTTTATATAACAATAACAAAAAGTTTTAACTAAACTCACCACAAAAATACACAAAATAAGAAATATTACATTAGTCTTTTTTTTACTGCCTCTGTAAAATATGAGAGGAGGACTTAATTTGGATGTTACTTATAGTCCAAACTATAAATATGTGGAAAATTAAAATCCCCTGAAAAATTACTTTAAATAAAACTGGCATTTTATCAAGCAGCTCCATGTATCTATAAGTCTAAGTATAAGTCTAAGTATCTACAGTGAAATACATTTAACACGAAAACGCTTAAGACCAAATATCGGCACTCGAAATAATACAACGATCCCTACAAGCTACTAAATATATTTTCATGTAATTTTCTCTTAACACGAAACGAAAATCACTCAGAACAAAAAAAATTCCCGTCTGCGAATGAACAAAATACGGAAAACATCAGCCACGCTGGCTAGATTTAAGAGTGGTGTGAAATGAAAGACAGGTAGTTTCACATATTTCGTAGAAATGAGGATAACTTGGTTTTTAAATACCCTCGAAATAGACTGTTACATGGCCCAATTTTGCTTATCTAAGCTACTTTCACTCTCTCTCTCTCTCTCTCTCCCTACAAACGCCAAACAAAAACATCTAATCTCTCATCAGTTAGCTTTGAAATTCGGTGACGAGTACAGTGTGAAAAAAACAGTGAGTTTGGTTCGCATGATTTTTTTTTCTATTTCAGAAGTTTTTAGTTTTTTTTGTTAACACAATGGCAAGAAGCTCAGGGGGAAAGCAAATTTCTACGAGTATTTCACTTAAAATGAAGATGGAGCTTGATCAAAAAGTGAAGACGGAAGCGGAAATCTATAAAGATTTTGATATTGCTAACTCTACTTTTTAAATAAAAATTTAAAAAAGAGAGTAAATTACGTAAATGTTTGAACGGTTTTTGTTAAATAAAACGTACTCTAATAATCTTAATTTTGTTGAATTTATGCCTTTTTTTTTGTTGCGATATCTTGTAAAACAAAAAATATTTCAACCGTATCAAATCAAAGAGTTTGGTTGGCGATCTTTTTTTTGGAAGAATTTTTTTGCGAGCACAATGAGGAAGGGTTTAGAGCAGGGGTGTCCAATCCGCGGTCCGGAGCCCGCATGTGGCCCGATTTAAATAATTTTGCACCCCGCGAGATTCTTTAAAACTTTACAAAAAATTCGATTACTTTGTACAATATTTTTTGTTTAAAGATATTTTTTTGGAAAAAAAAAATCCCATAACTGTTATTATTTTATCACATTGCTTCTGTTACTGCGATTCACTTTTTTTTCTAAATTGAGATTTATGAAACATAAATTGTGCTCAAAAGCACGAAAATCTGCAACATCAATAACGATACGCAAATACACATGCATTGAGGTCGACTTGCAAAAACTAAGTAAAAGGGTTGAGAAACGTATATTTCATTAATTAAATCAATTAAACATTATTTGATTATTGCATTATTATTATTATTACTATACCATTTATGTTTGTATACATGAAAAACAATGAAAATAATAATAACATATCAGTATGTTCTAAATTTTCACTCCAACAAGTGTTCGTAATGGATCCAAATCTAACATAAAGATATATATTTTTATATGTGGTCCACGGGATTGTAAAGTTCTTCCAAAGTGGCCAGCGAGATCATTTGGGTTGGCCACCCCTGGTTTAAAGGGAACTCGAGCCCATTATTTCCCTTAAAATGAAGAGGGAGAAGTCTGATGGTCAAAAACAGCAGAACTTGAAAAGATTGTACTAAATTTTATTAAGTTCATACTTTTGTTTCATTGATTTTTATTTAATGCATGCATATATATGTATTTATGTAAATAAATGTACTCTAATAAACTTAGTTTTGTTCAATGAATGTTTTTTGTTGTTGCTGCAATATCTTTTAACAAGAAATTCTTTTAAAACGAAAAAATATTTCAGCTCCCCCAGTTTCGTGTTAAACAATTTTCACTGTATCTATTCTTTAAAAAGCACCGTTTCTCTACCCAGCAACCCACCCATCCAAGCACTACCCCTACCCAGGTCTTTTAATAACGTTAACCCAAGCTCCTGCTCACCATCAACCTTCACAAATGTTGATCAGATTTGAAACCTCCGCTTGGATATTCCAGATAAGACTAATTTCGATGCTCGCCGGCCAGAACAGGATCTAACTTGACACCTGTTGAAAAGGAAGGGGGTTGTCTTCAACGCGGAAGATTAATCGTCCGTGGAATCGCTCTCTCTTGTGCTCAACCCCTTAAAGCTCCGGCATAATGGCCATTAGATTGAGCGAAACGTTATGGGATCCTGATGCATTGACGACTGAGAAGTGTCTCTGGTTATATTCGGGAATTCTTATAGCTTTATTCTGGAGGGATGGTTTGGATATGATGCCTTTTTGGAATAAAAATGGATCTTGTTGCCGGGTTGCTCCAAAGGGCTGGGAAATCGCTAGGGAGGATGGAGTGTTTGTGTTGGAGGATGGTCGAGGGGTGGATTGTTGGGAAGAGTGGGATGGAAAGGTTTGGGGAGAATTGTTATTTAGAAATAAATGTCTGGTTGTGTTCTGTCAAAAATATTTCTAGTTGTGTTGTTTTATTAACAGAAAGACAGTTTTAGCGCATTTGTTCCAAGGATTCACAAATTTCATAAAAAGCAAGTGCATGATATAAATAATTGTATATGTTGTTTAAGAGGTATAATCAGTGGTTTTTAACCTTTTTTTTAACACGCTTTTATAAGTTTCCCTTGTATGTAATGGAATCTTTGAACTCCATTTTTACACACTTTAAAAAGGGCAGATTAATTCGAAATTTCGCATGCTTGTCAATGACTCATGACAATACAATAATTTCATAATTTTGTTTCATTGTCCTGATCAGAATTTTAATAATTAAGGATTTTCCAGATTTTTGCCGACTAGTTCATTATATCGTTTCTAGATTTGGCGACTAATTGCATAAACCATTTTCAGATTTGATGACTTATTCAAGATTTAGCAGCTAAAAGATTAAGGTGCAACCTTAAAACCACAAAATAGGCTTCTGGTTAAAAAAATAAAACAAAAAAGTGCCCTTTATCTAAAAAAGGAATGGTGCGTAGTTTTTCTGAAAAAGGAAATAAAAAAAGACGTGTTTCGGAGTAGAGCCAGTAAGAAATTATAACAATTAATACAGAGCACCCCACGCTTTATCCCAATGAGAATAATTTTCTCGTTAATCATTTTATTCTTATATTAAGAATTTTTTTTGTTGCGATACACTATTGACAATTTTAAAGTTTGGGGGCTACTAACAATAAAATAAGTGTAAAAGAATTTTACTGATCTATAATGCACTATGTAAAATAGTTTACGATAATAATTTTCAATGTTAAATAAAATAATGTATGGCAAAGACAACAAAATGTTCGTTGAGTAATTCATTACAAATTACATTTAACGTGAAAGTTGAGCTTGATGATTTTCGGTTATTTCGTTTATATTTGGACGCAAACATGATAATGCCCATCTACATTTAAAATCCTTGATCGTTTCCCCCCCATTTTTATGTTCGTTAATACTGAGAATCCAAATTCACACAAATAAAATGTAGAAAATTGTAATATTATTTTTAAAGCTTTTGGGGGACTATTATGGGGTAAATACCTCTAATTTTAATCCAAAATGATTGGCTCTTCCAATTGATTTGAAATTAAATATCGATTATTAAAGAGTGGAATTAGTTCTTCCTCCCCATTCAGAGTTAATTTATGTACAGATGAACCCGTGCACAAATGGATTACGAACCCAATAAAAAATGTTACATCTAAATTTGACAAACATTGATTAACTCCCTCTACTGGTGTAATCAAATAGTCAATAACAATTTTATAAATAGTTTATTCCCATAAAACGGCCGAATGCCTCGGTTCCGGATTATTAAAAAAAAAATTTCAGAGTATTATTAATAATTCAAAAAAAAATGGGAAAATTATCAAGGTATATCGGGAACGCTACGTGTTTGTCAAAGGCAACAAGTCCTGTAAGAGGGAGAGGGAAAATCACTTTGGTACCTTACAGTCAGTCGTATGTATGTTTCTTTTCTAAAGAGTTAAGGAACAATGGGATTTAGATTTACTTTAGTTAAAAAGCAAATGTATTTCAGTTAAATAACATTAGCATTTATGATTATTTTCTATAAATTACATATGCAGCAAATATGTATAAAAGTTAAATCAATTTTTAATTTTGTATGACTTAAAAATATTGGAACAAAAAAAACCTGACTTGTATAATGATATTTTTCATAAATTTAGAAATTTTTATATTGATTTTTTTAGTTGTTGTTGTTGTTGTTCTCGTGTCCATGAATAAATGCAGTAGATATCACTAAATTCCGTCGAAAGTCTTGATCACTGCCTCTGCTATTCTGGGAGCATCAGGGCTGTACAGGAGTTCCCGCAAAGAGTCCCTCAGAGGGACCTTTGTAACTTTATTTTTAGTAACTTTGTTGCGACGGTTGGGCATTCCAAGATGTGATTGGGCGTGAGTTGAAGATCTGGGCAGTGTTTTCATTGAACATATGATCTTGTCTTGTCTGGGTGAATCTTCATGCCCTTAAGGTGTTCAGTTCTCAATCTGGCAATTGTGGATGTTATAATTCGGGGACAGTCAAATTCCGTAACTAGGGGCTTTTTTAAAAGTGTGATTCATAATTCTATGTTTGGCTACTGCGTTAGCACCATCAAGTGTGATGGTGGTGCACACACACTTATGTTCGATGTCTCTAGCTTCTTTGGCGAGAGAGAGAGAAAGCTATATATATATATATATATATTTGCACATTCATTACCCTCAATGTTGATATGTGCGGGTATCCATTGCAGGATACAGGATTTTCTTTTGTTGTGCAGCTGTTCTAGAAGGGTAATAATATCACAGGAGATGTTGGTCTATCCGTTTCTTATGGCTTCTACAGCTGATATAGAATCTGAGAAGATTACTAATCTTTCTGTAGAATCAATAACATGTGGGTCTTGTTGGTACAATATAAGGGCCTCTCTAATTGCCACGAGTTCACTTGTGAAGTTTGAGGCGATTATGCTTGTGTTAATTTTGTGTTTATAGTTATTACCATCTGGGAGGTGTAGGATGATTCCGGCACCTCCATTGCTGAGGGATCTGTCTGAGGAACCATCGGTGTAGGCGATTGCAAAGTTATCTTGAGAGAGTATTCCTATCGTTTCAAGTCCTTTTTGTCTGAGAGTTACAGGGTCTTCTTTTTTGGAACATGGCTGCAACAATTCCAATTCGAAACAGGTATTCTTTGGAGGGTTTTTTGGAATGAGGAACTCCAAGGAGGAATGATCCAAATTGAGTTCTTTTCTGATTTCACTATCAAGTTGGAGAGTCGAAGATCTTTTGAGCCTTGTAGAATGCTTCCATTAATCAAAAACTCTTCTAGAGATATGGTCCAAACCATATGAGCGTAGTTTATTAGTGTACTTGATAGTGGCAAGTTTGCGCCTGCTTTCTAGCGGAGGCAGGCCGCATTCTTGTTCGGCCTTTTCATTATTGGTTGATGACACTGCTCCAAAAATAATTTTGGCAGCTCTGTGTTGTACAGAATCAAGTTTCCGCTTAACAGAAATAGAGGCCGGAGTCCAAATTGGGGTCGCATATTCTAAAACCGGTCTGATAACAGTGCAGAAAGTGCTTTTTAGGGTTTGAGGTCTTGAACCCCAAGAAGTTCCGCTTAGTTTTCGAAGAATATTCAGTTTTCCAAGAGTTTTGTTGGCAATTTGCTCGATGTGCTTTGAAAAGCGGAGTTCGGGATCTAAGGTTACTCCAAGATAGGTGGGTAGGTCGACTTTTTTGATTTGAGAGTTCTGTATTTTGATATTAGCATTAAAACTGCTTCTGTGTCGTCCATCGGTAGCAAAGATGCATTAGTTTATTTTGTCTGCGTTGATGGTTAATTTAAGATTCTCTGCCCATTCAGCAATACCTTTCAGTGTTGTGTTTGGGGCCTTTTCCGATCCTGTGTAATGTCATTGTGTGAGTGCCATACAGTAATAACGTCAGCGTAGCAGGCGATATTTGTGTCTGGGTGTATATGATGGTGGATGGTGTTCATAAAGATGACAAAGAGCAAGGGGCTTAAGACAGAGCCTTGTGGAACACCAGCCCACATTCTGCGTGATTCTAAAAGTGCCCCGTTAAATCTAACAGAAAAATTTCTTCCTCTGAGAAAATCATTTATCCACAATAACGCTTTGTTCTTTGTTTTGTATTATGATTCTATTCAATACATTTTAATCGCGTATTTAAAAATTCAATCCGGTTAAATAGATTTTTATCTCTATTTTTCATATTTCTGTAAAATGAAAAACTTACCTTCATCATTCTAATATTTTATGAAATACATTTCTAAATAAATTTTAAATATATTCATAACACGAATTATTGTGAATTAATCTTTTACCAAATTAGAGGAATCAAAAATCAAGTTTTGAAGTTACAGTGGGTCACCGATTTAACGAACTGCTATTTAACGAATTTCGCGATATAACGAATTGTTCTCTTTCTGCGATGAAAATGACGGCAAAAAAACCTCTGTTTAACGAATAATAGACTCCGAATTAACGAATTATTTCTTGATCATGAAACAAAACTTTTTTATTATTTTTTTTGGAAAAGAAATCAGATTTTTTTTTCAAATGACATATCATTTTTGTCCGGAACAGCAAAGTTCATCGGAGAAGGGAGAAGATCATTTTTACACGGTGCTGATGAGTCATGAGTATAACATATTGAGCGAGTCTTGAGTAAGTCAGGTAATTTATTTCTTATCTCATTCCAATCCACAACACAAGGGATATTTTAAGATTTTATCCCTTATGTAATATTTGATGACGAACTGCTTATCTGTGTGCAACTGAAGTTAAGAAAGTTGTTGATTCGCCGGGGTCAATGAATAGCGATTATAATGTAGAAATTTATAATGAAACTCTCCATCAAAATTGTTAGGCGTTGTACTTTGGGCATCCGCACTGTAAGAACAGTTCTCAATCACATATCAGGATAGTATGTGATGTTGGGCATGACAAAAGCAGAGTTTTGCATTCTGCTGAGTGGCATGACGGCGATTGGTGGAATGATGGGATCCGGGAGGCGTGGTTTTGGTTCTTCATTTGGGCGAAAAAGTTGTCTGATTTTTTTTTTTTTTTTTTTTGCTGAGTGAGAGCTTAGATGCTGCTCTCTGATTGGCTGCTAGGTAAAGTGAAGAGAGACTCTTATTGGCTGCCCTGGGGTTAAAATTGTTACATTTTCTTACAAGCTTTTATTTAACTTGCATCGTAATTTTTTCGGGTGTAATTTTGCAACTTAACTTTGAAGCTGATATCTTCAATCGATTGAGCTGAAATTTTGTATGCACGTTCAGTTTGGATGACAATGTATGCTTTGACCATTTATATTCCGATACTGCAATCAGTTAAAAAGATATTAATTAAAAACCTTAAAACGCATAATAGTTTTACCCCTGTAGACTGCTTATTACGCTGTGCTCCATGATTCTATTGAAGAACGATGAGGGGATTTTTTTTTTTGAGTTTTGGCGTTTGACAAACAGCAGTTTAATTTTTTCCATGAAACTCAGACAAAAAAATAATTACACTATCAGAAAGATAATTTATTCCGCCACGATATGATATAATGTTTTTACAAAAAAATAACATTTGTATTTTTTACGATTTTTTTAAAAAATGAGTCAAAATCGATACTTTTTATGAAAATGACTTCTAAATTGTTCCGTATAAATTTCTTTTCGTGTTAATGAATCGTTATTTTATACTAAAAAAGTTTATGCTTTTCTCTTTTAGAATCAATCATTTAAAAAATAAATTGTCAAAAACTTTTTTTTTGGCGATTTTTCAAAAAATACTCACAATTTTAGTTAAATGTTTAATGACTTCGTCATTTATAAAGATAATCACACGAAACCTTTTATGTGTGCAGAATAATATTATCCGTAATATGTAGGAAGGTTGAAAATACTACTTAAAAATTACGGATTTAAAACAAAAAATGTTTGTGTTTTTCGTCTAAAGCCTTTTTTGCGAGAGTTCATTAATGTAGTATTTCTGTTACATTTTTTGTTTAAAAAATACCATTGTTTGAAATAGATGTGAGAAGTTTGAAAGTATTAAATTAAAAATTAAGTCCTCAAAAAATAATAAAAACTTTGATAAAAAACGCGTTTTTACAAAAAAAAGTCAAGGGTTTGGCGAAACTAACCGGCAAACGACCTTTCAACAAAGCTGCATTGAATAAGATGAACAGACTGAGAAACCTATCCAACGATAACTAAAAAGTAAAATATAACATAAAATTTTAAAAAAAACTTCTTTAAAAACAAGTCTTTATTTAATGCGCTAAAGAATGAAATAAAATTTTCCTTTAAAACTTTTTTTTACTATCAACTTATAACGTCATTACACAATTTATATGATATAAAAGCTTGTCGCGAGATTTACCTGTGTAGATAAAAAAGGAAATTAAATAAATTGATCTAATTGGTTTTAATTTTTAAAGTTTTCAAAATAAGTAAACACGAGTACTTAAGGTATCCGACTACGTTCTGAACCGTGATTTTAAAAAAAGCTCATAAATGGATAATTTTCATGATATTTATTGTTACTTAGATTAGAATACATGTATAAATTTGTTTTAAAGACATTTTGACAAAAAAATTATTTAAATACAGCCAAAAATGGCTGTACTTGTAATTCTTTGAATAATTAGTTTTAATCAATTAATTGTCATTAATTATAATTAAATTACTGTATTGTCATCGAAAATAATCCCATATATAAAATTTCAGCTCAATTGAACGCTGTAAAATGTATTTAATTAAAGATTGAAAATTCCACCAAGGCAAATAAATATATAGAGAGCGTGAGCTAATAGTAGGAATTGAAAAATAGCACCGATAAATAAAAAAATTAATTATTCAATATATATCTGGGCTTAAAATTCCTGATTTGAATTAGAGAGTGAGTGTTCATTAATGGCGCACTCTCAAGCAACGCTGAGCTATTGGCGACGAACTTCATAATTTTGAATCGAGGACAAGCAACACTTGAGCCAGTACCCCACACTCTTAACTATCACGCCAAATCAAAGCGAAGACATTGAGACATAACAAATTTAATGTGCTTCAGACCATCTACAAGGCGGGAATTTAGTAACATCAGGACTTGAATCCACGACTCGACAATCACGTCCGCAAGTTCATGACCATCTCTACTAGACTACCGAGACCACGATTTTTTTTCGTTTAAGATTCACAAAAATAATAATTAATCTTCACACACATATTTTTATTTCAGTATTATATTGAACATTACTTCGCAAGATAATTATTTTTAAAATATTAGCTTAAAAATCAGAGGAATGCCCTAGGGCAGGGGTGGCGAACCTTCATGGGTCAACGTGGCATTTTTTCTAAAATGCTTTATGAGTTATAGACGTGCCGTCAAATAATTCTGAATTTCGATTATTGGGAAAATAGTAAAACTAAATACAAATAACGCAAAACTATTTACTGCAGAAAAATTAATTTTTTATTTTATAGTAGTAAATGTTTTAGTTCAACGTGTAATTCAAATTATATTATAAAGTGGCAGTCTGTTATTTCTGCTGTTGCAGATTAGATGACAAATGAATTATATTTGGATTGGGTATAAGATGTTACTTTTAGTAGAATGCATACTGAATTGGAGTCATCTGCCAAATGGTTTCTAAGCGAATCTCTTTAATGTTATTCATCTCTGAAAACAATGACTCGTAGGCATAGGTCGATGAAAATATGGTTTAAATAGCATGAGTCTGCTTCTTCAAACAGTTAAACGTGTCTGGAATATGATTTAATGTTTCCAAAATTTCGTTACTGGCATTTTTACTTGCATTGCTTGTGTGTGTTAATATATCTTTCCGTTTCAATTAATTCTAACTTTTTTTTTCCTTGTTTCAATAAATTTTTGAATCTATATTGAAGTAGACTATAGAAGTTGCACTTCATTTTCCAACCAATCGGGGCAAGTTCAGTTTATCAAATGGTGTCACAACAGGGTACATAGTAAACTTGAGCGTTTGTGGTAATTCTTTGAATGAAGAATCTCACTGAAAATTACTTGATTGAAGAATCAATCACGGTTGATTGTTTTGATCGGTGGCGTGCCCAAAATATTGTCCCGCGTGCCATCAATGTCATGCGTGCCAATTGTTCGCCATCCCTGCCTAGGGGTGAATGAGTGAGTGAATATTAATGGCGCACTATTCTGCTACACGAGGACTTTCGGCAACGGACCTCGTCATTTTGAGCCATGGCCAAGAGACGAGGGCAACACCTGTTGAGCTGGCTCTCTCTCCTCTTTTCTCCTAACTTCCACACCTCACCAACAGAATGTCGTTTGAACTTTAACATACATAATGGGCATTAGCCCCCTCTGCACAGTCTTAAGTGGTACAGTCTCGAACTCAATACACGCCAGCTACGAGTCCGTTACCTTGACCACTAGGCTACCGCAGCCGCGGAATGCCGTAGAATATGTTCCCATGAAGTTTGGCTCCTTATTCCTAACAATTATAAGATGGTTTTTAAGAGGAGATATTAAAAATTTGCAAGTTGAGTAAAAATCACAGAGGTCTCTGAGCAAACATTTTTATTAATCCTTAATGATACGACCCCTAACACATTTTATTAATTAAATATACATATTTTTGTTAAATAACTACTTATTTTTAATATATATATTAAGAATTAAAACTATTATTGTGTGCGCAGTTTTAGTTATATTTTTTATTGGTTGTTATGCTACATGTTTTACTCAAAGCATTAAATAAGAATTTCAGGAATTACTTTATTTAGCGCGGTTTTCGATTATTGAATAATATATTAATAGTAATAATCCCTTTTCAAATTGCTTAAATTAGGGTTCTTTAACTTTTCACGCTCGATGGCCAAATTAATAAGTTTACAATGAACTACTACATCAGCAAAATCTTAGTGATCCGCGGGGACTGTCAAAAAATATTGTAGTCAATAAATTTATATAAAAAAAGGGAAGTTTGTTTTACAACACTACAACTGATTCTAAAAGAAGAGATGGTGTTTACAGATTTTTTTTGTAAACATAATATATATCAATTTCAAAAAGTTAAATGGAAGTCGAATTAAAATACCTGATGTGTTAAAAATAAAAGTCCGCCTTTTCTTCTAAAAACTTCCGAGAATTTATGCATAGTCAGATTTTTGTGTTAAAATTACTTTAAATGCAAGGGATTTCTGAAAAATTCATTATTTTCTGAATATTTTATCTCAAGTTGATATCAATTTCATCTATCAGTGAAATGTTTTAAACATCCAAAATAACAGAAAATATATGGCTGGCTTTATGACAAAAATCAGACAAGTCAATTTTTTTTAAACTGCTTCAAATTCAAATGAGGGGCCACTCAAAGACCCCTAGCTTAAACCAATTTCTTATTTGATTTTCATCATTGTCAACTTTACTATCTATGCTTCTCCAACTTTCCAAATATAGTTCTTGAAAACATAATTAAATTCCACAGCGGTTAAATATAAATTGAGGCTGCACAATCGAATCGGCGCCACTTTGATTAAAGAAATAAGCACCGTTTAAGGCCAAGAAAAGAAAGTGTAGTCTAACAGAAATAAAACCTTTCCGTACCCGCCAACTATTTCTATTAGCTGTTCTGCATGGCGCCAAGTGGTTTGCCAAATGATGCAAAGTATCGTCTGACCAACGGGTTGCCCGGGTAACCGGACGATCGTCTCCACCGATATTGCAGGAGATGATGCCTCCCAAAGTGTCAGGGGGCTATCCTGCCGACGGAATATTATCCTTCCAATGAAGGACAACGCAGGAGATAAATGAAGAGATCGAGTTGATGAGGAACAACTGTGGGGCTTAGGAAATGACCCGGATTGGGGTATTTGAGACAAATCCAGTGAAATGCAGACAGTCGTTTAGGTTGAAATATTCTGAGTGCAAAGGGAATTGAATTCGTAATGCTAAAATCTTTTATCATTTGCCTGATGTATATAGATATATATATGGATGGTGTGGAAATACAGTAATTCAAATATATTTATACTTAATTCAAATATATTTATATATATATATATCTTTATTATCATTATACTATTAACGTTTATGTGGATATTAATACATTCATATAAATTTAAATTTTGTTTTGAGATATAAATCAGCTAAAAAGTCCTCTCAAACCTATCAAATTTCTTGCACATAAAAATTCTATAAAAAGTATACATATATACAATACACACATTTATAAGTGAGGGAGTCTTTATATTAATGTCATGTTACATAGCAACACGACGGCTGTTGGCAACGGACCTTGTAATTTTGAATCTCGTTCAAGTGACGAGGACAACATTTGAGTGGACAACTACCACACCACTCCAATTTGAGCCTTTACAGATTTGAAGTGCACGGTAAGTCTTAATCGGCACAAAGGCTGGAGCTCATTACGTACCGGCCATGAATTCGTGACCATAACCATAATTCTACCACGGTCACTGCATATGTATGTTACCGTTAAAGTGTATAATTCAGTTATTTTTTTCATAGAATAACTAGGTAAACTAGACAAGTCAGTTAAAGTTTGTAATAGATGATTTCATACTTTGCGTAGTTATTCTATGAAATAATTCAGGATAGACTATTAAAGAGAAAAATAAACAATTTCAAAGATATTTTATAAATTAATTCATCATAAATAGCTAAAATCTCTAGAAAATTACATTATATCCCTTTTGCGGATGAATAATTGAGAAATAATTAGGGAATGCAGAGATGATATAATTTATTATATTGCTCATATTGCTATTAGTTAAAGCGAAAAGGGGAAAAAAGAATATGTGTGTGTTGCAAAAATATTATATTTAAATATTATCAACAAAAATACATGCTGGGACGAAAAACTGTTGCTTCATAAAACATTGCGTAAACTTTTTAAAATAAAAATGTAAGTGAGAATATTAATTTAAATTTTATGAAGTACCTTTATTTTATTTTTCATTTGAGCAAAGATTGCTGTGATGACACTTCGGATAGAACTGTTTATTATTTTTGAAAAAAGCACACTGTTTAGTATTACACATTTTTTTTTTTACAGGAACACTTTTTAAATCCTTGTCCAGTACCACAACTTTGAGTTATTGCAACAGATCGAAGTGTTATGTCAATATTTAGAACTTCTTCAATGGAAATTAATTCTCGCTGACATATACTGAATTGATATCTAGGTACAATTGTTTTATTCCGCCTAATCGAAAATATTTTTCCTCGAGCAACAAGAACTGGTTCAGAGAACTATCGAGTGTCATATTTCACACATTAACGATCAGGTAATCGTTATTCTAATGAATACCCAGTTCAATCGTAGAATTCAATAATTTTATATATTTTAACTGACAGATTTAGTTATTTCATGAAATACCTAGTAATTCTTTGAAATAATGGATTTCACGCTGTAACTGTATCATATACATAAATTATGTGTATGTAAAAATATTTTGTTTCCTACATTAACTATAAGGTTTAACTGCGTTTTTAATCATGGCAAAATTTTTCACGGTAATTCAGTAAGAAATATAAGCAAAATGTGAGCGACTGCGCATATTATAAGTAAATATTTTCTAACTTTTAAGATAATAAACATACAAACATTATAAGAATACAAAGCTACGTGTTTAACTATTCAATGATAAAAATTTCCATTACTTTTTACTAGCAGGAGAAACATAATCTTTTTTTAAGATATCCTTTATAGAATATTACGTTAAGAGTGTTCGCTGTAAATTAATATATTTCTGTTATAAGAGAAGGTACACAATTTTATATTCATATATTTATATTAATTCTGTTATATTCTAAACGGAGAACATTCAGTATATAATATACTGAAGATCCATTTGTAGCAACTCTTTTTATGATTGAGTGGGAAATTTCTGGGTTACATATATATTTAAATACTTCAGTCCATGAAATTTTACTTTTCATCAATTTGATTTATTCTCCTCTATAACTTTATTAAAAGCTAAGTTCGAGGCAATTATATAACAAGTTTAAAAAATACTACTTAAATTTTTTTTAATAAATTTTAGTGTTTTTATTAATTGAATACAATTTTACTTTTCAATCTAGGCATTATTACAAATTAACCACACCAATAAATATTTTTTTACACTACTCTAAAAATTCTTTAAAAAACATATTGAAAATGTTCTTTCTTTAAAAGTAATATAATGTTATAAAAATGACTCCTTTTTTTGTAACTTAATCCAAATTTTTATTTTTTATTTTAATGAAATATTTCATATTTTTACTCTTAGGAATATACTATCTCTCTAACTGAAAAGACAGCCGTAAAATTAATTATTTAAAAGTATTATATTGGTACATTTGCATTAAAGTTAACTTATTTGCTAACTGCTATTATATATATATGAAACATTTCAAAAACTCTACATTTGTTTCGGTTAAAATTTAATTTAACCCTTTATCTACCGACGGTACTTATAAGTACCACTCACTTTAAAATTACATAGAATAACCATTTTTACGAATATTCTGATGATGCTTAGCAGGAATATTCTTTGAAATCCTCTCTTCCAAGATATATAGCAGCATAGGCTCTATGATGAGTATTTAAGTGGGTAAGGCGAATACTTTTAAAGGAGAAGTTGTGTTTCAGCTGACATTTTGATCTTATTGTGAAGATTTTCATTTTTGTTCCAAAAAAGTAGCTCATGTCAAAAGGTGTCTCATTTTTTTGTATGTTAATAAAGACCTTAGAAAACGATTTGACTATTTTCTTTAAGGGAACAGTGTACATAATTAATTTTACATTTGAATAACTTTATGGTACACACTGGGTGTTGAAGCAAGAACTTTTACGTCCGCGTGTAGCTTATTGTTATGTTGAAGCGTAGTGAAATGGAGTTATGTGCCTTTTTTAGCCTTTAATTTAGCTTAGATGATTTATTTTGCTTTTTTATTGTTTTATTTTAACATTTTCAAAAAATTTTGAAATTTGAATAAGTTTTTTTGTTGTTGTACAATTAAAAAAAATATCTACTCTTATTTCAAAAATTAACAGCATTTTAGTGTTAGTTACAACATTTAGTGTGTAGCGATATCATCTATATAAGCCTCCGGATGAAAGTGATCATTTTAGTCTAGTGGTATGTTACGTGCTTGCGGAACCGAAGGGCGTGGGTTCTGTTCTTTGAAAAAGCGCCACTTCACTTGTAAGCAAACTGTCGCGAATCCTTGCCTCGCAACTAACTTGAAATTTTCTTTTTTAATTTAATGTATGTAATTATTGCTTCGTTACAGCTGTGTGGTAACAAACTTTGATTCACATGCAAAATTATTTAAACACGAGAGGTGATTTCGCCATTTATCAATAAAATTACTTGTTCTACTCAGTTGGTTTGCTATAAATTTACATGTGGCTTTTTCCTTCTCTGATTTTATTACAGTAACCATCTGGACTCTCAAAATCCCTCTCGCCCCGTGGAGAAATAAGGTAGGCTTGATCATTTTAGTTATTTGAAGTTAAGCTCAAAAATTTAAACTGACACAAACATTATTTTCGTCAACTCCCACAGTAATTAATCTCTTAAAATAAATCAGTGAAAGACGAATTTATGGCCAGTGCAGAAGCTCTATCTGATGCGTCTAAGAGTTTAAAATATTAGCACAGATGTTTTTAAAATATTAAAAACAAAAATTGAAGGCATGTACATTTTTTCTCTTTATTGGCATTTGAAAATTTGTATAGAAACTCAAATAGTTTTTTGTATAAGCAAAATATTTTTGTTTCAATTTATATAAGAATTAATTTAAATGCATTTTTTAAGTGCAAAAAAGCTGTGATAAATATGCAAACAATTATTAAAGTATGCTTATTTGATATTATATTGACTTAACTCAGTGGCGATACAGCACATAATGGCCAAGGCCACTGTGTCCAGCTTAGTATACGCGATCATGGGCCCTGAGGTGCATGAGCAGATGTTCCGGTCAGGTGGTCAGTCTGACGTGAGACCCCCCAGTGTTAAATTCCCAAGCCAGCTTGGTATACGGTGATAGGCTGAGTCAACCTTGCCCAGCCCGGGGTTTGAACCTTGGACCTGTGGTGTGAAAGAGCGATGTACTAACCACTCAGTCACTGGGCTTCTCGCTATTATATTAAAGCTTTAAAAAAAATTAAAAGTAATAAGTTCGGACAGTCACTGCTTCTTCTTCACGTTAGTATTAAAATACCTCATTGTACACTTTTTTCTCTATTGTGGTTTACAATAAATTACGAGTAGTACATTCACCCACCAGAAGTTACATTAGATTCCTTAGTGACCATTTCTGATTAAATAATTCTCAAATTCTGCATCGAATTAACAACTCTAGGCTAAATATTATACTTTAAAATCTTCCACAACATTGCACAATACATCTTCATTACAATCATAATAATATTCAGTGATGTTAACTATAATTACTAATTAAAATAACAGCTCTCAGTTGCGATTACACTTTTTGGCATTTAATTTAAAGCTAAATTTCGCCAAATTTCTTCACAGCTAACTTCCATAATATTCCCAAAGCTTGGTAAAACAACACACCTTATTCCAAGCGTCAAAGCTCGAGGTTGCGTTATAAATGTACACAACAATCTAAATTTAAGCCTGCAGCCATTCTCTAAGCAAGAAGCATAGAATTTAGAGACATCTTGGGAGACTGTGAATGTATGACAGTGACTCTGGAGACACGTCAGCGTGTTGGCGAGATGTCGGTTGCTATGGCGACGAGGGAGAGGAACAAATGCGTGCGGTTTGCTGAGGGAAAGAAATAAGGGGGTAAGTGAGTTGAAGGTAAGTAATGGGGTGATAACAGTAAGTGATTCTTTTCTTATTTCCAAGGGGAGTGATAGTTGCAATGTCGATTTCAATTCAGATGAATCAGTTAAGAAACGAGCGGGGTCAAAATGAAGAAAAATGTCTCCGAGTAAAGCAGGGTTGCGTCATATGGCGTGGTTAAGTGCTCCCAAGAATATAATTTCGAATACACTGTGTTGGTTTAGTGTTTAGGGTTGCTCATAAGGTTTGTGGTGCAGTCCTATGCCAGAATTTTATTATGAAGCGGAGTACTTCTAAATCGAGCAATAGGTTTTCTTTTGATTTATAGTATATGTTATTTATGTCATATGTAATTATCTATTAACTCTTTAACGGGCACAAAGCTAAAATACACTTTTCTGCGATAAAGTTCTTGATAAATGTAATGTTCTCATCCCCTATAAACATTATTTAGTCTCAAAAAAATACCTGATCAAAGTTTTTTTCCCCTGGGTGGTGGCTAGGCGTTATAGCCACTGCGCACTTAGGACATTTAACTTATTTTTCAAGACATAAATAATTAATCATATTACAATAAACTTTTTATGAAAAATTGACATTTATGTGATAACTATTTCAATAACAATTAAATACAAAATATAAGTGTAATTAAATAATAATAGTATAAGTATACAGCATAGAATACTTACTAAGAATATATATAGAATACTTAGAATATACATTGAAATTGGTATATATCCACATTTCATATTTTACTTAATTTTAGTATAAAAGGTTAGAAATAAAGTAATATTTTTGAGAATTTAAATTAGTTATTTCACAAATTGGATGAACTATTTATTGTGGATCTTAATAATATGCAAACATTTTTTCCGAGCAGAAAAGCTGTAATGAACGATTTTCGAACCCGAGAGTTTTGTACCACATATTGTAAACAAATTTTGTTTATTATTCCGACCCTCAACATTTTCACATTATTCAAAGTCTGTAGAAAAGCGAAAATTTCTAGGTTATTTTTCTGTTCTATGTGGGCAGTGGATAGAGCTTCTAGCCACATATAAAAGCTCTCCAAAAACCTAAATAAAACCTTTTTTTAATAACAAATTTTCTTAATTCATTCAGATAAGAGAAAAGCAAACTTAAGACATGTCGAAATTTTTTTCATTGATCAGAAATTTTATTTATAGCAATCAGAATACAATTTGTAGATTTGCGCTGAGAAACAATGTTTTTAACTACCCATCAGAGGACATGAAAGGCGAAAAAAATGGTATCGTCCTGCCATCTGTATTGATTTGTATACATTTTAGCTTCATTTAACTCATGTGGATGGACTAAATATCCATCACTCGCTTAGGAGAAAAATTTTTTAATATGTGGCTAGACGTATAAGCCACTGCTCGCTAAAGGTTTAAACTTTAACGCAACTGTAATTTTCGAAATATTATTAAAAATAATGTTTGCTGATTCCTTCTGAAACAAGCCTTGTAGCAAGCATTCGAGCGGAGAAATTTTGCGGATTTAAACTGCTAAACACGTTTTTACAAGCATCGAAGGGAGGGGGAGGTATCTTAATTTGTAGTGTTCTGTGCCCCGGAACTTTTGTGTGCCGCCAAATTCTTGAAATGTGCCACCAAATATGTTAAAAAGTATTAATTATCCTCTGAGAAAAAAATAAAATCCAAAACCCCAAATTTCGCATTAAATGTATTCTTATATTTAACTTGTAATTAATTACTCAATGAATATCTTGTTGCCTTTGTTCTTTTTTTTTTAACACTGGAAATAATTATCATAAACTACTTTACATAGTGTGTAAGATTCGCCTAACTTAAAAAAAAAACTACATAGGGCCGCTGCCATCGGAATCGAGAGAGAAAACTACAAAAATGGAAGAATGGCGGTTACTCTCGCTAATATAGAAACAAAAGGGACTTAACTAAACTTAATGTATAGTAGTTAGTTTTTAAATGTTATGTTTGTGTTTTGTGTGTGGGGTGTATATGGAACAATAAAATAACAAGCCATTAAAGATGGACTTCTTTAATTTGTGTCTGGTATCTAATGAAATCCTGAGTTGAAATAAATAACCTACAACGAGAAGAATTTTATTTAGTGTTTACAGATATGTAAAAATGTTTCAAGCTTATTTTATTGTTAGTGTGCCGCAAAATTTTGAAATTGTTAGAAGTGCACCACAACAACAACAAAAAGGTTCAAATCACTGATTTGTCAGCATTGATACATTACTGATAAGTTTAAAAAGTTTCCCAAAATTTAAACGACAGTGTAACGTTGTCAAACTGTAATATAAAGGGTGTTTTTTAGAGGTATAGAACTTTAAATTGCAATAAAACAACGATGTATTATTCGATTGACATGATTTTTTTTATTCGAATGATAATCTTGTGGCATTACATTTTAAATATGATTTCTGGCATAGGACTGCCACGGCTAGCTCGGATGTAGTCCAATCTGGACGTCCAATTTTCGATGACTTTTTCCAAGATTTGTGGCCGTATATCGGCAAACACACGGCGAATGTTGTCTTCCAAATGGTCAAGCGTTTGTGGCTTATCCGCATAGACCAATGACTTTACATAGCACCACAGAAAAGAGTCTAGCGGTGTTAAATCACAAGATCTTGGAGGCCAATTCACAGGTCCAAAACGTGAAATTAGGCGGTCACCAAACGTGTCTTTCAATAAATCGATTGTGGCACGAGCTGTGTGACATGTTGCACCGTCTTGTTGGAACCACAGCTCCTGGACATCATGATTGTTCAATTCAGGAATGAAAAAGTTAGTAATCATGGCTCTATACCGATCACCATTGACTGTAATGTTGTGGTCTTCATCGTTTTTGAAGAAGGATTCCACCAGCCCATAAAGCGCACCAAACAGTCAGTTTTTCTGGATGTAACGGTGTTTCGACATACACTTGTGAATTAGCTTCACTCCAAATGCGGCAGTTTTGTTTGTTGACGTAGCCATTCAACCAGAAGTGCGCTTCATCGCTAAACAAAATTCGCTTATGAAAATCGGGAACAACGGCAATCTCGTTCTGGGCCCATTCGTCGAATCTATGCCTTGCTTGATGATCGTTTTGATGAATTGCCAAACCAAACTGAGAATAAATCACTTGACAGCTGTTAAATCGGTCGCCATCTTGGAAAGTAATGCTAACTTAAACTTCTATACCTGGAAAAAAAACACTCTTTATTTAACATCGGAATAATTTGTATTCATATTATAGAAATGACGCACTTAGTAAACCAAAGAATACAGTATTCTTTATTGTAAAATAAACAAAATGGAAATACAAACCTTTATTAGGATGCCTATTTTAAAAGTAGGTTGATCGATTTCAGAGTTCCTGCTTCCAAAAGGAAACTCAACCTCCATTCATAATGATTGAGTCTACTTGGTCTTAGCTTTTTCATTTAACCCAGTACTTTGTTAAAGATACTTAATAATTTTCTGTTGTAAAAGAGTTATCGAGACGTCTAGCAACTGAATATGAGTCCAATGGAAAGGAAAATTTATAAAAGCATGTTCATTTTTAAAAAATTATAAAAAAAAACACAGACTAAGTCATCCTTATTTTAGGTGAAAGTTTTAGACGACAATATTCAAAAGCGTGTGTGTGTGTGTGTGTGTGTGTATTGTGGTTTCGAAAAACATTTTTTTTTCTCCGGAAGGGAGTTCTTAGACACACAAAAAACTGTTCGGTCTTCTACAATTATAATTAAAGAAATAATAAGACATTCAAACATTATAATTGTAAGAGACATTAAATGACATATGTAACATCAAGAAATGTGTATACTTAGTTTATTTCCTATAAAAATGATAGAAACCTAATATTTTCATAACTACTTTCGTTATATATATGCGTGTGTGTATTTTGAAACATAATACATTAAAATAGTTTTTGATTGCACAATAGAAATATTTCAAGCAAAACTTCAGAACAAAAACCAAATATATGAAGATAAATATTTCTTATTACTTTCAATCTTTTAAATTTAAAGAAATATAAAAAAAATCAATGATCAAAAAAAGGATATTTTTCATCAAACCAAAAAAAATTAACACCCTTTATAAACAATGCGCTTAGCGAGGAATTCAGAGTGGAATTTCTTTTCTATGTATACAAATAATTAAATTGCAATGTTTAATACATATTAACTGAGTTATAGAGCATTTGTGTTACACTAATAGCAATTCATAATAAAAAGTAACGAACGGACTGATTTCTTTTCAATTTTCGATATGTAGCGGTATCATCTATATAAGCCAGTAACAACCTCCGTACTAAGGTGACCATTTTGGTATAGTGGCTAAGTTACTCGGTTTCGAATCCTAAAGTCCCGGGTTCTGTCTTTTGGATATGTGCCACTTTATTGTTCACCCCGGACGTGATCTGAACTCGCTACCTTCTGATCTGTCGTTGCGTCATCATTCCGCAAAAAGAACAATCAACCTCGTCAAAGTTCACTTGATGCAGCCAACTCGTCAGAATCTCTGACGCAGATATCAAAGTCGTCTAACTCAGTGGTCTCCAACCCCTGGTCCGTAGATCAAATACTACTGGTCCGCACAAGACAGAAACATTAAATTATTTCCATTTTATTTACTGCGGTATATTTTTCTTGGGTTTGGGCAACTTTTTTATGAAAATCACTTTATATTCCTTGTTAAATCACTTTATATTCATTTTTGGTGTAACTATATTTTATTCTGAAGGCACGTTTAAATACACAATTAAAATACAATTATTAAAACAAAACAATCTAAATATAAACAATCAACGTCCTCCCCCTCAGCGGGCCGTGGTAAAATTATACAACGTTAACCGGTCCGCGGCGATAAAAAGGTTGGGGAACACTGGTCTAACTCAGTATTCCGCAACCCCCGGTCCGCGGACCGGTATCGCTCATTTGACGCAACTCCTCCAATTCACACCAACAACTGACCGCGCGCAATAACAACTAAATCGTTCGTTAGCTTAACCACCAACTCACTGTTAAGGGAGTGTGTAGGGGTATCTCATTTATATAAGCCTGTAACCCCTTCCGTACTAAGGTTACCATTTTAGTATAGTGGTTAAGTTACTCGGTTTCAGATCTAAAGATTCCGGGCTCTATCCTCCGGATATGCGCCATTTCAGATGTAATTCTTCCTAAGAGTCCCAACCAATAATACTATTACGCTGTTGTCGAAAACTTATAACCAATTAGATTTCAAACATGGTCACATAGTCGGGAAGCCTGTTCATATCGCCGCTTGCAATATATGACGACAGTCGTGCCCAGGGACATTTTGCGATTCCTTGAGAATCTGCACCCCTATGCAAAAGTTGGCCTCACCCGTGAGCCATAAAACTAGATAGTGTATAGCATACACATTGTCAAATACTTATACAAATGGCATCCTGTAACAAATAAATGTGAGTAAATCAAAATCTCACAAACCTAAGTTTAAACCGATTCGACCGACTACAGCCTTTGGACTAAATGAGTAATGACTGTGTATGGTGATAGGTCAAGGCCTAGACATGGACGATGGTCATCACATAACAGTGCAATTTTGCCAATCAGCATATAAAGTTCGAAATTCTTATTTTTTCAGAGTATGTACTGAGTAACATTTGACTATTAAAGTTATTCGGATCATGATCTTACTCAGGATATCATTCAGATATTGTTTTTAATAACATTACTTAAATTTATAAAATATTTTTAACATAAAATGACGCACAAAACATAGTTAATGAATTATTTGATGAAAATCCTTGGATAATTTCTTTGAAAAAAATACAGAACAATTTTTAAAATCTATTTTTTTTCATATGTAAAATTATTTAATATTGGGTACTATTTAGAGAAAAAAAATGTTTTGGTTTTCATTAGATATGCACAGGCATATTTTCAAAAGTGTTACAAACTCGGAAGCATACAGTGCAATTCAATTGTGTACGCATAAGGCACTAATCTCATATTAAGTCGTTACCCGACAAATTATTTCTAATTTTCACGATTATGGGGCACCACAATAAAATATGGTTATATTGATTTTTATCGTTTGGTAATATTTTGTTACTGTGTTTACGTATATGACCCTTACATTTTTGGTTTATTTTTATTGTGGTAACCCTAATAATTTTAAGAAATTTTATTTTTTTAAAAAAAATTAACCTTTTCTTTATTGAACGCTATTGTGTGGCAGTATTCTATTTTCGCAATTTCCGTTAAATAATGAATGTCTCATAAATTACTGTGAGTACCAGGAATACATTTTTAAAAGAGTATGAGAGTCCTGTGTTAAATTATTACGGATTAATAGGTTTACCAAATTCACTCTTTCGGTCCATTTTATTTTTTAAAGGATTGAATTCATCTTAAACCTTTGTTGTACATTTATAAGATTTTACTGATTTCACCCAATGAGAAATGTGATAAATCTGGTAAAGACGTAACAACTGTTTCACAAAAAAGTAATAAATTCAGTCACGAAATCTTTAATTCTGGAAAAACTGTTTGTTTGTTATCAATGACCGTGTGTGTCAGTATCCTCCTATGTGACAGTCTTCATGCGAACTGAAATGACTTTGTCACATATATCCCTCTTTTTAAGAATATCTACAGTTTTTTACAATTTTAAGATACTTGGGGTTATACTGTTTGTTCCCTGCGCGATCGCATTCGTTCCAAAATATTTTCAAACAATCTACATTTTCCCTTTGAACGACTTAATGGTTTTGATAACTGTGTTTTACGATTCATTGTGGTTTATAAATGTAAATTAACAGAATATAAAAAAGAAATGGTGCATTTGAGGATGAAGTTGAAACTTTGGAAAAAGAAAGTGATCAAGCAAGGGAAGAATCTGATGAAATAATTGGTAGCAATCATGATAACGAAAGTAAATTTAAGAAAAGCGATAAACTTGATAGATTTGAGTCGAAAAGAAGATTTTGCAAATGCTGCCTAAAGAACTCCACCAAAAAAGATATAAAGCCACAAGTGTATTACAAAACACATAGAGCTCTGTCAAAAGACATAAGCAAGAAAAAGTTCAACGTGCTATTTGTTGATCATCAAAGAACAATAAAACTACAATAACTTGAAAGAAATATGGCAGTTTTGCCTGCAAATATTATTCCCGTAATGTTAGTGAAAAGTATCTGTGATGTGTACCCTTCATTAAAGTCACGCGCATTTGAAATATTTTAGTTCAGTTTGATTATATTTTTTCTCAAATTATCAAAAAAAAGTAGATAAGTATACTTTTTCTTAGTTAAATTATTCAGTGAAATTATGATTTTTATCATACACAAAATATATAAAAAGATTGGGGTGACTGCATCATCCCCACGTAACCACTAACGTTAGTATCGAGTGCGCGACTTCTTCCGGGTTAAACATAAGCTAAAATGTGATTAAATTATTGACACAAACTATTGTTAATACATTGTTCTCCTATAAATCCTAAACCACGGTTTAAATATGATTATAGAAATATATTACAAACTCAAAATATCAATTAATCAGTTAATACATCTGCTGTTGACTATAATGAATGCTTCGATATTCATAATTCACTGTATGTACTGACAATCTACACGTTTCTAGATTCACGATTTTCTGCTTTCGAAGAAATTTATTACAGTAAATCGTGACTAAAAGTTAATCGATGTGTGAAATTGCTTTTTAAAATTAGATCAGTGTACACGACTAATCGTACTTTCACGAACAAGGTCTCGCCGTTGGAAATTTATTGATATAATCGATTTTTCCACCTTGCGTCTTTTCGTCGAGGCAAATGTATTCTCTGGAAAAGTAATTTAATTCATTCAATGTGTGTGTGTGTGAATTTTTGCTTAGTGATATAAAATGGTTTATTAACCCTTTCCACGCGCCCTCATTTTATTTCTGGATTGTGGATAAGAAAATGTCAATTTTTTGTACACATATTTTCAAACATACATATTTTTTAAACATAATAATACCATTCGCATATAAAATTTCCTAAAAATTAATGTAACAAAAATCTACTTAAGTAAATGAGTAACTTAAATGTAAAGTTGGCTTTCTGTAAGGCAGAAATCATTAGACTTTGGAGTCAATTCACACTAATTATAAAAATAAAGCTTAGAATACCCAGCTTTTATCTTAAATTACAAATTTTATTTATATCTTTTGCATTTACCTAAATGGTTATGAAATTATTAATCAAAATTAGATCGTGTATGATAAATTCGAAAACACGGTTCTGTGCAAAACCCAATATCGCAATCTGGGAAGTAGAATCATGTTTCTCTTCATCCTCCATCATTTCTCTTCTTCCTCCTCCATTGACTTTGAGCAGCAAATAATACACTGTCAAGTTTGATTAGTTTTCTTCTCTGTTGGAGGAATGTAGTCAACAAGACCGATTGCACAATGTAAATTTTCACAGGGACCGAGCTACACTCGTGATGATCCCGGTTGGTACATTTTGGTAAAACTGGTAAGGGGTTAGTGAATTTTTCCTTTGTTTGATTTTTCAAGTTGTCATGGTTGTTTAATTCTAATAGTAGGGAATGGCAATAGTCCAGTGGACATGGGTTCATGGTCTCAGAGGTTGATTGATTTTTATTTTAAAGAGAATTCCGAAGCAGTAAGAAGGCTATTGGTGACGGACCTCATATATATATAATTTTGAACCATGCTTAAGTGAAAGAGACAGCAACTGAGCTGCCCACTAATCCCGTTGCTTCTACACCATGCCTATGGGGAGGACTTCAAACCTCGACAGATTTAACGTTTCTCAGCCCCTCCACACGCTAAGTCTTCAGTGGCACGAGGGCTCAAACACATAATGCGACGATGTCAGTTACCAGCTGGTGACCATGGCAACTCAGCTATCGCAGTCTATGGTCTATGAGGATAAAGTTGAATTGTAGATTAGTTTATTGTATCTTCTAAAACATGTGTATTCAAATTCATTTCCAAAATTAATGAGGGTGATTCATTCTTAAAAATAAACTTTTAACTGTTTGATTGATTATTTAAGTCACACTTTGTAGCTGGTCAAAGTTTTTTTGTTGACAGATCTCAAGATTCTAAATCAGTCAAGCGACAAAGGCTACAATGAAGTCGACATCCCCATCCTCCAAGCTTCCACAGTCCGCCAATGGGAGGAACTCGACACATTTAATATTCGCCATGGTTGATATTGGTCATGGTTGATATTGTTATAGTACATAGCGGACGGTCACGAGCACACAAAAATAGCTTCGCTGGCACATTGGTGCCCACGAGCACAAGGTTAAGAACTCCTGTTATATACATGGTGGCGTATTGGCCGCAAAAATCGAACGCATGCTTCCCCAGAAACATCGAATTTCTTTTGCCAAATTTACCTTTTTTCGTATTTTTTGTTTTCGTTAATGTTTAAAACTATCATTAGATAACATATGAGATATCAGAGAACTACATCTTCCCAATAAAGGGGAGTCATCTAAGTTTTTTTTACAGATGATAAGTGAATTATTTCGTAATAATACGGCTCCTCTCATTTATTTTTGTTACTTATTTTTCAGTTAATATATTTATGCTATTTAATTATAATTTACTCTGAAACTGCACGCAGCTTCAAAATGTAAAAGCTAAATTTGTTTCTGATTGAAGGGACATGACAAATTGAAGAAAGATTTTTATGACATGTGTAAAAAAATCTCTCTCTCTCTCTAGACAAATTTTAGAACTCGAGATGGCAACGAGACTGAACTGAGGTACTGCACATGCGCCAGTGCTACACTAGAGTATTCTGGGATTGAACCTTGAATAGAAAGGGTGGTGAGCTCCGCCAGCGAGGTCATCATCCTCTCTCTTTGTGGAGATTTTGTATCTGCCGAAGGCAGTTGTGATGGATGCAATCCTGACCTATTTGTACTGTCTCTAAACGATTAAAAAAAACGAACAAACTCTAATTTATTATTTTTATCTAAAATTTGTACAAAGTATAATTCAATTCTATGTTGCGTGTGATGAGTGTGATCGTGATTCAATAAACCACTAAAGCATCATTGGAGCATCATCATTGAGAAATATACGGTATTACACTTCTTATGGCAATGAAAAGCGCACTTACATATTTTAAAAGCAATGTATTTCATTATAAATTAAATTTTATAAGAATTTATAATTGTTTTAAAATTGGTTTCATTTTTAATATGTCCACAAGAGAGAAATTTGAGAGAAAAAATGTTATTCTTTTAAAAATTTCAATAGAGATTCTAAATAGCTTTTAAGTCTTTTAGGTATTTTTGTACTCCAGTATCTCATCAAACAAAAAAAAGCAAACAAATAAAACCCCTATATATATATATATATATATATATATATATATATATATATATATACAAATACGTATATATGATAGTCTAGTCTACATATCTTAAATCTCTTTCTCACTCTCTATTTATGTACTCAACCTCGCAGTTTCTACGCAACAGTCTCAACTCCATCATCTCTTATCCCACAGTATCCATGCCACCTCCCCCCATTTACGTCACCACCTGACGTCACAATCACCAAAGGACAGGTGATATGTGTTTGATCTGCAGCCAAAAGTTAAAGGCGGAAGAAAACGAGTCTGTCACGGAAAGAAAGGATTGAGCCCCAAGTGGGCGAATCCAATCGAGGTATAAAAGAGGTAAGGTGGGGCCTTGTCTCAAGATGCCAGAAAGGAACTTGCACAATGAAACTCAATAACCCATCGTAAATGATCTCTGCCTTCCCCTCCCCTGACCACTTTCCAACTGGACGGCTCTTGTTTCCATAGTCACTCAGTTCACCCAACTTCTCGGATATCCATCAAGAACGTGAAAGATGGTTGGGAAAAGGGTCTTCTCCAATTCCCTGCGCGCCGCGAGTAAATGCACCTGTGTAAATAATTGGTATGACAGGACCATTACGGGTGGTAGGATAGAGGAGAGGTGCTGATAGCTCTACAAACAAGAGTTCTTTTTTTTTGGCTTTTTTTTCTTTTTTGCCATCCACCCATACTGTCTTATTTCGCGGAAGTTTTCACGAGCACTCTTCATGTTTTGTTCATCTTACACTTACCATTTCAACCATTTATTTTTCTTCCGTTTTTCTTTCCCCTCTCTCTCGCTCTCTTTTTGGCATTGTAGTAACTATTCTTTGGAGAGGCCAGACCACCAAAAGGAGTTTTGATTTAAGAAGTAAGAAAATGGGCGTTTTATATATATATATACAGTTTTGTGAAAGAGGAAACGAATGGATAAATGCAAACATTGAGCGGTTTGTTTAGGAAGAGTACTGAGTAGTTTTGTTGTTTTTAAATAGTTATCCTTTAAAAGGTTTAAAAAATTAATTTTACTGCTTTATTATGTGAAGTAATTTGAGAATTTTTTGAATTTTTTAAAACTAAATTAAACTATTTTTTATGATGGGTTTGGTAACAACTACATCATTTATGCCCTTTTAAAAGAGGACCAGGCCCCTTTTAAATTAAACTCATAATAATAAGTTGCTTTATAGTTATATAGTTATAGTTTGAAATAAGCATTTAGAATTTTAAAAAATTGTAAATTAATTTTTCTCAATAGTTAATATATATATATATATAATGAAGTCGCTAAATCCCGGATAAAGTTCGTTATACAGCGGTTAATATTTTAATATACTTTATAAACCCACATAAAACAAATTTTAAATTCATAAAAACTATATATTAAAAAACGTAATTAGTCACATCTTTTTGTAAATTAATATATATTTATTTTATATATTTTACCCATCAAAAAAGAAAGAAAAACTGTAAGGAAAACAAGAAAAACAATGTCAAAGAATTCACTGTATTTTCAGCATTAAGAAAAAAAATTTTATACTAAAATTAATGAATTTTAAGGACATTTATAATTTAAAAAATACAAGTAATGTAAAACATATATTATTTTATAAAAAGAATACGGGAACACGGGACAACTTCACTGAGGGGGAAAGAAGACATCGAAGATGTTTCTAGTGAACTGGGCTATGGGTTAAAGGTAGCATTTCTTGTGGATGAAACGTCCAGAACTCTATTGCTCTCGGCGAATTAGGATCTAATAAAATCAGTTTAAGATTTATGACCACCATGAAATGTGTTAAAGAGAGTATAGCTTGAGATTTTTTCAGAAATACTTTAAAAAAAATGAAGAACAAAAATTGAATCACAAACGAAAAGTTCGTTGTATAGAAAATGCATTTCGATATAATAAGGTTTATTCACGAAGAAAATCGTGAAATGTTCAAGGTTCCAGGAAATAGTTCGCTACATAGAAAAATTCGCAATATAGAGGTTCGACTGAATTTATATATATATATATATATATATATATATATATATATATATATATATATATATATATATATATATATATATATATATGCTATATATACATATATATATATATATATATATATATATATATATATATATATATATGTATATATATATGATATGATATGTATGAGATTAACTGATATTAAATATACAGTTTTTTTTAAAGTTGAATTCGGTATTAAATTAGAAAGGTAAATGCCGGCGAAAATCATAAATGTATGAAGTTTTTTATCCTTTCTTTTTATGAATATATTTTCTTCTAAATTAAACTTAGAGAAAAAAAAATTTTCACATTATCAATACTTTATATACAATAATATAAGATTTACATTACTTATTACTTTACTTCTTATTTTGAAAGATTATTTAAAACTAAAACTTTCTTCAACTCACGGATAGAAATTTTTATGGGAAAAAGAAAGTAGTTCTAAATCTCTTCTATAAAAAGAAACATAAATCTTAAATTACTGAAGTAAGATAAGCTTTAAGTTTATCTATTTGTTTTTCACTGTAAAAAATAGACTTTCTATAACATCATTTCAAATTAATATTTTTTTAAATAAAAAAAGAAGAAAATATATCAATTTTCTTTTAAGACAAGGAGCAGGAAACTTTCATCTTTCTTTTTCTCAAAACCTATCGTATTTCCCCTTTTTCGGTCTAAAAGTTATAAAAAGTATTCGAGGATAAAACTTAGAGAAATGAAAGTTTAATTAAAATTTAAAACGAGAATACTTTCTAAAGTGATAAAAAGATTCTCATTAGGAAATAAAATTGTTTTGTTTAATTTTGATATCATAAATGTTCTGATTTAATACTTTTAAGAAAAATCAATTTTTTATAACAATTGCATTCAAAATTGACTTTTTAAAAACATTTTTAACTGATCAATCTCCCGGAGTAATTGTAAGGCAGATGCACATTCTGATTTAAAAAAATATAGATCGAAGCAAATGTTTTAACAGATATAAATTTTGATACAAGATATATTTTAATAAGCAATAGATTTGTGAAGGATTATACATGCTGTGCTTTCTAGGATTAAATACAATTTTTAGTAACTCATATCCCTGAGACTTTTCTAAATGAAGAAAAAAAAATACTATCCTTTTAACAGTATTTTTCTGTAACCAAATATAAACCCATAATAATATTCTAAGATCCAATGAGTAAAAAGTGGTAAAATCAGGTTAAGATTGAAAATGAAATCATATTTTCTTATATAAAAAATCTATGTTTTTTCAGAGCCATTTTTCTTCTTTAGTGAGTAAAATCATTAACGTTGAAGCAAAATATAAAACATTTTGGTATACTTTAATGTATATCAAATTGTGAAACTTTTTAATGTCGGAGGCGTAATAATCTTTCATAGGGGGCAAGAGCATATCAAAAAGTTGAAATAAAACATTATTTAAAAATATTATTAATTTATTTAAAGGAAGCAAAAAAAAGTACATTTTGACATAATCTTAAATAAAATGCACATTTACAATGATATAATACACTTATAAATATATCAGTACTGCACAATCTTTTTGATAATTAATTTAACAATACTAAGTTAGGAACAAGTTTAATAATTACCAGTGACCTCGTGGGCTTGTCATATATAAATTATATACAAAATTTTTAATACTGATCTTAGTAATTTGTACTGTTTATAATTAAATTCGCATTGCAGCTTCAGCGTCAAAGTACATTATTATTAAATTCAGAAGCGCTCACAAAATTTTTTTCAACGTGGAGGTCCAGGGTCGAAAGTCCACCATTTTGGTATCATGCTCCCATACGCCGCCCAACATATTCTTTTGATTTTGTCGATATCCGGAACAAAAACAATACAAAATTAATTATTGAATAAATAATTAGCGTTAATTAATAAACTAATTATTAATAGCAAATACATAATTAAATTTTATTTAATATATACATAGGATTATAACCACTCGAAAAAAAATCAAGGGCTATGGGGGTGTCAGGACCACTAGGACGCCCCCCTTGTGTGCGCCACTGATTGAATTCAATACATTGTTATTGCATATATGGAGGGGAGTGCGATGAAAATTATGATTGAAAATTGGGTCGCAATTATTGAAAGTTTGAGAATCACTCCATTTAACTATGTGCTTACATTCGAGAAGGAGTTGATTTTTTCACGCAATGGAGCAGCTGCGTAGTCCAGTGTAATGGTTTCCAATCGCCCCAGCAGCTGATCACTACAGGTCCGTGAAAAAAAAATACCGGGCAGCCCAATGAACATTAACTTATTTACATTTTAGTTACTCAGGAGTTCGAGCGGTACCTTCCAACCACAAAAAACCTCAAACTGGTAAGAAATGGATCCGCTACCCATTTGTCAACGAATGAGGCGAATCTAGCATATCTGCGCAAGAGGTTCAACTGTTGAAAATTGTAAGGGAAGCAACCTTAAATCTACCTTCGAGACAACATCTCTGCGGTGTTCTGTATTAAAGTCATGGCGGAATACCCTGACATTTTACCAACACAGCGCTTAAATCCCTGTTTGCCATTTCTCACCTCATATTTCTGTGAAGCAAGGTTTTCTGCAGCAACATCCATCAAAACAAAAGAATAAACTAGACACAAGTAACACACTTCGGGTGTTACTGTCTCCTATTACTCTCAGATGGAACAGTTTCGTTGCAAAGAAATAATTTCAGAGTTCTCATTGATCAAGCGTTCTTGTGTTAAAATGTTGAATTAATTTATATTCATTTGTTGGTGTAACTGTATTTTATTTGGAGGGCATGTTTCAGTACAATTAAATTAAAATTATTAAATGAAAATCTAAAATGTAAACAATCAACACCTCCCCATCAGTAGACCGAGGTAAAATTATCAAACACTGACCGGTCCGTGGTGATTAAAAAATTGAGAAACGGTGGCCTATTGATCGTAGTTGTGAGCTCGTGGTCGTCATGTCACGAGTTCAAGCCCTTGTTTTACTGAAGACCCAACATCTAGAGGGTCTGATGCTCGTTAAATCTGTTGTTCAATATCCTCCCCCTTTTTTAGAGAGAGAAATGACATCTCATGTCTCGTTTTCCTCACTCATCCCAGGTTCGAAATTACGAGACCCGTCAGTCACCGACAGCCTTTGACGACGGCCAGCAACTTTAATAAACATTGACTTTATCAAGAAAATGGAACACTTTAGAACAGAGGTGGGTGGAATTTTCCAGAATAGGGACTACTTCTTAAGTTTTTAAAGTGTCACGGTCCACACCCAGTGGCGTAAGTGTGGTCTTTCTGTATTAAAATTATACGTGCTTGTTTGTTACTGTACACTTGTTTTCGACATTGTACTTCTTTTTTCAAATATATGACAAATTACTATTTGTACTACAAAAACACAAATAAGACAACATTGTCAAGTGGAATGCGTGAACAACTATGAGACTGACTGCTAGACCGTGAAGCGGGGACGTATTTAATGCAACAAGCAGGGAAAATACGTGAACCGATGAGTCTGAAACCGACGTATGTGATTAATTTGTTCAATTTGTGTATCAGCATGAGAACCCAATCCCGTGGAAGAGTGGAGTGTGGGATGCCTCAATAGCCTATACCGTGTTATCGCGAGGAGAGCTTATCATCAACCTTTATACCGCCCCCCCTTCAGTCGACATATGGGGAAAGATTCATTTATACGCTTGACATTGCAGTGAGCTTCTTTTCCCTTACATTGGCAGTGAACATGTTAAGCATCATCGTGCACTTCCAATGAATGTACATGAGTCATCTTAACGTTTTCATATCATTTGCTTATTTAAACTCAGTCGCATCGATTGCGATCAGTCGCATCTCCAGTCCTGCTGGTGTCAGTGTTCCATAAATATGTTTCTTTTAATATGCGCGTCTTAGGTCTTGGTAAAGGCGGTCACCCCAAAATGCTTTGGTGGTCCACCGGTGGATCGCGATTGTATTAATGCCCATCCCTGATTTAGAGAAAAAGCATTGTATAAATGGTAATAAAACTATTTTCATAAATTCTTTTTAGTACCAAAAAATGAATAAACATTTCGACTTTATAGGGAATATCCCATTTACAAAGTTACATCATCGTATAGCAAAATAATCGTTGTTGGTTTGTTAAATATTATATTTTCTTTTCGGTATCGATTTTTCTTTTACGTGCATAAATATTTAAAACTGCACTGATGTTTTAAATTTAGATAAAATAAATTGAACAGCTATTTCCCTCATTAAAGCAAACAAAACCAAATTATTTATTTATCTGTTAAAAATTTATTTTTATTATATTCCAACGCATGTGTGTTTTATTAATGGCGGATTACAATAAAATTAAAATGCAAAAACAAAGTCAAATGCCAGACCTAAGATAGATATCCACAGAAACATTTGTGTACAGCCTTTGTATTTTGCCCAGATGATACAATGTTTATTTTTACCCAACACATAATTTCGGATTATCGAAAACAGATGATGCTCAAATAAATTTTATCAATCTATGTAACAAACAACAGATACTCGTAATGTCAAGAGAAAGAGAATTTTCACAATTTAAATTCTCTCTCGACAAAACTTCATATATCAAAGGTCTACTTCGATTGACTTGTCCTATGCGTGATATGTCTCTTCAGAATTATAAACCATCCTGATTTCTCATTATAGCATCCTCTAACCAAGGTCTACCCACCTTTATAGACAATAGAGCGATTTAATATAGCAGCATACACATTCATCAACAAATAAGGTTTCCTTTAAAGGTCGTGGATGGGAATGCAGAATTAATTACAGACAAGTCAATGTTATTGAACATTTAATGAAAATCATGGGGCCGTAACATGCTGAATTTCCAAGACTGCATGACCGGGTAGTCACCACAGCGATTCAGAATGTATCTTAATCACGAGAGTATATTCCGATCGGTTTCTGTGTATTAGAATGAGTTTGCTTGCGCGTATATGATGTGTTTATAATTTGGCTATGCGTGAATTCGCGCATAGGGAGTGGAATTCTCTCCAACAATTGTCATGAATTCATAAATGAAATGGGCTACGAGTAATTTATTTTATGCAGGCTTCAGGAAGTTGGATTTAATTTATAAATGTTGGGAATTGGACTGTAAATTTTGCTTGTAAATTTCGCTAACATGATTGGATTGGTGTAGAAGATATTACCTGCTGAAAATTGCATCACACAATTGAATCATTATACGGAAAGTAGGTTCAAATGTATTATAGAATTTTGGTTGGTCATTTTAGCAATTTATTTATTTATTTCTACTTTTGAAACATACAAACATACATTATTAAGGGTTACTAGAAAAAAAAATTAAGTAATATCGTGTGGGGTAAGTAGGAAATTTATCAAAATAAATTATATAATAAAATAAAATGTTAACAGATGAGAGGCATCTACCCTATACTTTATACTAACCCAATAGTCAATTACAAAAATTGAACTTATAAACACATTTTACCATAAAAGAAAATTTTAAAAGAAGTCAAGTTTTCCCTTTGTTTTTGAAGAAAAGAATAGAGATAAATATTGTCAATCAATAAATAAAAGGAAGTGTGTGATACTTAATTTACTTCCAAGCATAATAAACTTATTGTAAAAGTGTTTTGGAGGTAAATTAGGCTGTAAATTTTGTTCTTAAAACTTAATAACATTATTAGAATATTCCAAAATTATTTCTTGAAGTACATTTTTCAATCCTGTTTGAATTCACGTGAAATAAAATATAAATGTAAAACTTTATATGTATGTATATATATATATTATAAGCAAACGGGTTATATTTACGCGACATCATAGTCTCAAAATAAAAAGCAATCACGAGTTTCTAGCTAAGTTGTTAAAACGCTATCCTATTGCCAAATTTTAAAAGAATTTTTTTTTTGTTAGGATCAAAAGTGCATATTAATTAACAATAATAAGACAAACAAGATGTACTTGATAAAAAATACACGTATTATGTAATTTAAAAAAAAATTTGATAAACCTTTTGACGAACCTTAACATATTTGAACATCGATACATGAAATCAAGTAAGAGATTTGAAATTTTATCGAAATTTTTCAATTAGAACAAGCCAAATGCCAATTTTGAATTTTGTGAAGAACACGTGATTGTATTTAACAATCTTGCTTGATGATTGTATTTATCATTGCTTGTTATACGTGTTCGATAAAAAATACTGCTGCCGCAGCATGTTGCAATGTTTGTCAAGTTTATGAGGAGGGTGCAATAGATGAAAGCACATGTCGTTGATGACTTCGTAATTGTAGTGAATGAGACAGAAGCTGGCAAGATTAATCTACAAGTGGACGGCTATCACACAACGGAGAAGACGATATTGACCAAGCCATAAGGGACAACCCGAATCCAACCGTGAAAGAATTAGTGGAGACCTTCAACGTACACCTGACAACAGTCGAGAGACGTCTGGTTAACTTGGGTTTTACGAGGAAGTTGGATCGTTAGGTTCCAAATAACCCGACAGCTAAGCAACAGGGTGATTGAATAGTCACCTGTGTTTTTTTGGTTTCCCAGTACAAAAATGACCTATTCTTGGCACGAATTATGACAGGAGAGGAGAAGTGGATTGGGTACCGTTACATAAAGTATCGTAGGACTGAGTGTCGCCGTTCTGATTCACCTTCATCGAATTCGAATGCTGAACTTCATCTCCGAAAGGTCTTGATGAGTGTGTGGTGGGATGTGCAGAAAATAATTTACTTGGAGGTACTGCCACTCATCTAAACTGTCAATGCTGCCTTCTATTGTTTACAGTTCGACAGGTTGCATTCAAATTTGTGGTAGTAAAGCGGCTAAGTCTCATCAATAATCTCCATCACGATAAACTCCAGTCCACATGATGCTCTGTCATCACTCCCCAAAAGTGAATGAGCTTTGTTTCAGAGGCTTCAACCCCCTCTCCCTATTCTCTTGACTTCGCGCTAACTGACTGTTACCTATTTTTCGTGCGTTAAACAGTTCCTTCAGTCAGAAAAAATCTTTGATGGTATTGATGACGTGAAAACTGCCGTCCAAGACTTTTCGGACTCGAAACCGTTGGAATTTTCCCGCCTTGGGATTCATTTCCTACCAGAAAGATGGCAAGAAGTCATATATAGCAATGGGAACTATACACAATCATAGGCAATGTTTATTTTCTCTTCTTTACGGATAATAAAAATGGGTTGAACTTTTACTCTCACCGAAAGAAATCAGCTTCTGAGTAAGTACAGTAAATAATCAAACTAGTATTGATTTTTTTAATAACGCAGCAATAATCTAATTGATATAATGTTTAAAGGTATCTTTTCCAAATTTTAAGAAATGTGACCCAATATTGGACCTAAAATATTTTAGATAGAAAAGTATTTCATCGCTTGTTATAAAGAGTATCATATTTTAACCATTATTATCCATTTTTAACAGAGTTAGCCCATTTTTGGAATAAAATGTACTTCATATATCGAAACACACACATATTGAGTGTTTAATGTTCAATAACGCCACACTGCGAAGCTATATAATAGATATTAGTGAAGAATCTCGTACTTTTGAACCTTGGCCAAATGAAAGACGATACCTGAGCTAGAACTCTGCTCTGCGAACTTTCATTTTGCACCAACACAAAGACTGAGCCTTGCAATGACTTCAAACAGCTCTGGAATAACTATTTATTAAACAGTATGAAAATTCGTCAAAATTTTTTTTTATTTCAATTTAGTTGTAAAATGAGTCCGCAGATAAAAGTTTCTCTTTCGCTGCAGAGTCTTATATCGCTCGCATAAAATAAGGAAATAAAATGATCCTATAGAGAAAAGTCCTATACATAGGATATGTCAAAGTGATTCCCCCAGTTCTCAGTTCACTCTCAGTAATTCCACACTAAGTAGTTAGGGGGAGCTTGCTGGTTCTATATCCGCTGTGCGGTTGCTAATTCGAAATCTCCTCGGTTTGAAGTTCACCTTAATTCGCTTACTCTAAGGAATCCCTGACTCGCAAGTCTATCACTACGAGAGGCCTCTTTCGGATTCTCTCAAGTCAAAATCTGATCCTCGCACTCCCTCGTTCTCTCTTTTTAAACATCTCGTTTCTCACGGTCACTCACCGCCTATCCCTCTTTGATCTTTTGTTCGTCGGCCGCTTATAGCGGGAGTTTGTCTGGCCGCCCATTGTGATTTCAATCTCCTCAGACGCGCTGTCGTCACAGATTCGTGAGAAAACGAAAGCACATTGTGTCGGTGTCTCTTTTAACTTTTGGACAGGCATGGAAAAAAAGGGTCAGAATTTCTGACCACCCATTTGTGAAACATTTTCCCAGCAATTAGGGAAAGAAATGGAATTTTTCCACGTCTGTCGGCGTCCCCCCTTAGCAAATAGGGGAAAGAGACCGGCTGCACCACAGATTCTACAGATTAAAAGAACAAAAACCCCTCTACATAGTGGATATTTAGAGGCACAAAGACATAAGCCAGTGCTTCTCAAACTTTCAATATTTGCGACCCATCATTCAATCCTAATTTTCTCATCACGCCCCCCTCCTCTCCATAACAATGTATTCTTCCAAACAATGTATTGAATTCAATAATACTGTACTTTGACGCTAAAACTACAATACGACTTATACCTTCTTAAGTACTACTGGCGTGTATAAATGTTTCGCGCAGCCAAAGCGTTAATTGTTTCTGAGGTATATATACCTCTTTCCGAAGTACGATGTTTTCTGTGCACTGCTATCCATAAAATAACTCCGAATGCTTGGGAGTGTTATAAAAGGACCTTGACAATGTTTGCGAAGGATTTACTTATTTCATAGGATTTGCTTATTTATTCCTTTATTTACCCACCCCTCCCCCTTCTACTACATCACATATGCGTGCTTGCGTGGAAAATGAGGGCAATGGTAACCGAATCGCGGATCTTTTAATCGGCAGTTTAAGGGATTCATTATAAACCGTACAAATTATCAAGATAAATGTTCAGTTTTGTGTATAATTTAACATATGACAAGCCCGTGCGGTCGCTGGTAATTATTAAACTTGTTTTTAACTTACTTTTGCTAAATTAATTATAAAATACATTCTGCTGTACTGATATATTTATAAGTGTAATATATCAGTACAAATGTGCATTTTATTACTTTCAGCAAATTAATAATTTTTTAAAATAATCTTTTGTTTTCGACTTTTCAGTATGACATAGCCACTGTGGGTTCCATCCCAAGGCACCTGGAGAGAGCGGAGACTGTTGTCCGCTTTTGCCTGACCACCCGACATGACTTTTTGGGAGTTGGCTGCATTGGCTTGACCTGGCTGCTGACGAGGTTCGTCTTCTCTGCGGCCATGGATGGCGCCCGCTTGCTCCACACAATGCACTATACTCGATAAATACCCGACTGACGACGTCGTCAGTCGGTGTCAAATGATCAAGAAGTCAAGTACTGGTGTCGAATAAACATATAAAATAATAAAAATCAAATTCTCGGCTTCAAGAGTCAAGGTTGCGATGTACGTAGGTATCCAATGTTTTTAAGAGTATTTTAATTAATTAGTTAATTTTAAGAATTTTTTTTTAAAAAAAAATTTACAGTTCTCTTATAAAGTGCAATCTAATGTTAATCTGATCTTTATACAATGTAGTAACTCATGTTGGACTTTTTGGCGATAACTAGTGGCGTAAAAAACATTTCATTTTCCCAAACACATATGCACTTTTTCTACGAACATGTTTACAATAACTTCTCTGAAGTAGCATGATTGCCATTAGAAACATATTTGACAGTATTGTAAACAAGTAATAAAAAATATTTTTTAAGTCGATTTCTACTGATATCAACAACAAAAAATTATTTTAGCTACTTTTTATTAAATAGTTACAATTAATATAAATATGTATATACATAGGATAGAATAACAACGTTAAGTGGTAGTTAGTTTTTATTAATTATCATTAAAGTATCGTATTGTCATCCCAAACAATCTTGTATATAAAATTTCATTTCAATTGAATGCTTTAAAACGTGAGAAAAAAACCTTTTTAAGTTTTGACACAAGTCGCCAAAATAATGCCAACGTAGCTGCATTTGTAATTCTTTAAATAATTAGTTTTAATCAATTAATTTTTATTAATTATAATTAAATTACTGTATTGTCATCCCAAATAATCATGTATATAAAGTTTCAGCTCAATTGAGTGCTTTAAAATGTATTTTTAACGATTGAAAATTCCACAAAGATAGATAAATACATAAATATATAGAGATTGTGAGCTAATAGTAGTAATTGAAAACAGACAATTAAAATAGCCCATGACTTAGAAATTTTATTTCACGTGTTCATGTAAGGAAAGAAAATATTTTTAATTACTTCTACATTAATACCGGTTCTAGTTTTTGTTTTATTTATAAGTTGATATCTTATACATTGCATCCAAATTTCCATCATCGGCTTAAAAACTTATGTTTTTACCTTCAGGGGGAATATATATATATTTCTTAATTCTTTCAAACTGTGAATAAGAATAGTAATAATAAGAGAATAGTTGGAAAAGAGAGATACATTTTACTAGAAAACAAATAATATGTATAGAGAAAATTAATTATATTCTTTAGAACTTTGCTGAGATTTCTTTAAAACACACTTTTGTAACTACTCTTAATACGGTGCAGCTTTTTCTATTATTTCGAAGGAAAAAAATGCATGGCTACAACAAAAGCTATTTCTGTAGTTTAATAACCACTTCAGACTTAGCATACAAAGTTTATTTTCTAAAATACCATACTATTATTTTATGTTCTTTCTTCAACTTCGATGCATACGCTTTAGGGTAAATTAGAAGCTAGAAGTGCGACGGATTATTTCAATAATTTTTCTTTTATTTCTTTATTTTTTGTTTTCTAGTGTGGTACCCTTATCTAAATAAATCAGTCGGAAAGGAGAATTTTCCGGACTATTGTCGGATCTATTGTAGCAAGACACGCATCATTTTTATGTTTTCATTCAGGAAAATATATTTTCGATTCTCGAAAACTAAAGAATCCAATTATAAAAGGAATCCAATTATTATACACCAGAAATAACTTCCAAACACTACTAAGACCTTTCAATTAAATGTGACAGTTGTTATTTGCAGATTTTACATTACCTTTAATAAGATCCATTTTCACTAGCTATGCCATTCCTCTTGATGAAATTGCTTTCCCTTTATTTTAAATTAGTTTTAAATTAACGCCTTTTTAAGAAATACATTGGTGTAGATTAAATTTTTCTATGGTGAAAGATTCTCACAAGTAGGTTTATGTGCATTTCATTCTGAAAATTACATGCCAAATACGTAATTAGTTTTTCCAAGATTATTTAAATATTTTTTCCGATTTTATTCAGTGCATTCGGCTTTATTTCAAATTTAGTAAAGATACTAGCGTGATTAAATTGTTTTTTTTTTGTCTTTTTACTCCCTAAATCCTACAATATGTCGTTTTATTGATCTCTAACATTTTGGACTGAGGATTAATTCAGCTTTTTCTAAAGATAGATGTCAATTACAACATTTCAACAGTTTGAGGGAATTATAATGTCGTTACTTGTACACTTAAAATCAGTTAGTGCTTCAAAGTAATACGTCAGTGAAATTTAAAATTAAAAGTACTACAACATTATATCGGATACAAAAAAGGGACCTTAATAATGTGTTTGGTAATTGAACAAATCTAATTTGGTCATTGACACTGAAGTCAGATTTGGAAAGCAACAATTTAAAACAGATATTTACTGTTCTTTCTTTACTGTTAAACTTACAGGTGTTTTAAAAACTACAGAAATCACATTGAAAGCCAGAAATCCCTTTAGGTTTTGTAAAATAGTAATAGGTCGACTTAGCTACCCCTACTTACTTGAGCCCGAACTTACGCGATTTCATATCTCGTTAAGTCGCCTTTTGTTTGAGCGTTACACAACTCGATTACTCATTACCCGTTTCCTATTTGGGTTAAATATAATGAAATTGGTACTGTGCTTTAAGAATTTGTTGATCTTGCCGGGTAAATAAATTTAAAAGTGGATAGAAAAGGCGTTCAACAACTGCTGGATTCCCACAATCAGGAGCAATTGAGTTGAGTCCATAGAAATGAATGAGCAAGAGAAAGACATTGAAGAACTTGAGTCTATACACCCTGTTCAATCAGAAGATCCAATAACGGTTGGGAATTTGACAGAAAGCCAGTTTAATTGAAAAAGGGTTACAAATTTCAGAAAATATGCATTCCAACAAAAAGAGTATTTTTTTCAGCAAAACAAGGAATAATAATAATAAAATTCATTAGCATGCCAGGAGAAAACGTTGAGCCAGCAGAATACTCTATGTTAGATATTATGAACTGAATTCTCTAAGACTTTTTTTTTATTAAACATTTTCTTTTTCTAAATTATTATTTTCTTTCGACTCCGGCCCTAACTAAAAATAATCTATATATCGAAATTATTTTCCGACTTACGCGGTTACCACTCAGTCCCACCTATCACATAAATTTTCGGGGTATTACTGTACACATATTAATAAAACTGTTTAAGAGAATAAATGAAAATTCAGTTAAATAAGTCGTTTTTATATCTAAGGAAAATACTTATTCAATTCCTACTATTAGTTCACATTTTCTATGTATTTATTTATCTTAGAGGAATTTTCAATCGTTAATAAAATACATTTTAAAGCGCTCAATTGAGCTGAAATTTTATATACATGATTATTTTGGATGACAATACAATAATTTAGTTATAATTAATTAAAAAAATGATTAAAACTAATTATTTAAGGAATTACAAATACAGCCACGTTGGCATCATTTTTGGCGACTTGTGTCAAAACTTGAAAAGGTTTTTTTTCTCACGTTTTAAAGCATTAAGTTGACTTGAAATTTTATATACACGATTGTTTTTGATGACAATACGATACTTTAATGATAATTAATAGAAATTAATTACCATTTAATGTTGTAATTCTGTCATATGTATATACATATTTATACTAATTGTAACTATTTAATGAAAAGTAGCTAAAATAAAATTTGTCTGAAAATCTAAGTAGGAATTGACTTAATTTTATTTTTATATTACTTGTGTGTGTGTGTTCAATTCCTACTATTAGCTCACACTCTCTCTATATTTATTTATCTTGGTGGCATTTTCAATCGTTAATAAAATACATTTTAATGTGCTCAATTGAGCTGAAATTTTATATACATGATTATTTCAGATCACAATACAGTAATTTAATTATAATTAATAAAAATTAATTGATTAAAACTAATTATTTAAAAAATTACAAATACAGCCACGTTGGCATCATTTTTGGCGACTTGCGTCAAAGCTTGAAAAGGTTTTTTTCTCACGTTTTAAACCTTTATGTACCGCATTATGATTTACTGCAGTTTTTTTCATGGAATAATTTCTTTTTAGATCACTACATTGAAAATTAAGGGATATACATAAATAAAATACTCTACTTTGGAAAATTTAATCCGTAAGAGCTAATTAATTAATTCAAGATATTCAACTGTAAAATTAATTATATACACTAATAACTTAAAATAAACAGTCAAATCGTTTTTTAAGGTCTTCATTATAATACGAAAAAAATAAAACACTTTTAAATTTTGACATTAACTATTTTTTCGGGACAAAAATTATATTCTTCGCTATCCACTGAAAACACAATCAGCTGAAAACGTAATTTCTGCTATAAAACTATTCGCCTTTCCCGCTAAAATACTTATCATAGAACCCGTGCTGCCATATATGTTGGAAGAGTGGATTTCAAAGAATATTTCTGCTAAGAATCGTCAGAATATTCGTAAAAATGGCTATTTTATGTAATTTTAAAGCGAGTGGTACTTATAAGTACCGTCGGTACATAAAGGGTTAAAACATTCAGTTGAACTGAAATTTTATATACACGATTGTTTGGGATGACAATACGATACTTCAATGATAATTAATAAAAATTAATTTCTACTTAATGTTGTGATTCTGTCATAAGTATATACATATTTATATTAATTGTAACTATTTAATAAAAAGTAGCTAAAATAAAATTTATCTTTGTTGATATAAGTAGGAATTGACTTAATTTTTTTTATACTACTTGTTTTTAACACTGGAAGAAGCTATATGGAATTAAATTAATCTCTGTAAATTAAAAAATATTTTGAAAAAATACCGAAATATAATTTTAACTTTTCAAAGCATCCTTTAAAAATATTCTGGTTTGTTTTAAAGGAAAAAAAAAACCTTTTTGAAAGTTGTGCTTGGAAGTTTTGTTTTGGATTTTAATATTCACACACATATGTATTCCTCATCCCAAGTCTACAAATTAATACCAATTAAAAAAATCTTTGACAAAACCATTTTTATATGTATTACATATTTTACAGTTACTTACTTTCACGTACTTTAGTATTATGTGATTATTTAGATTGAAGAGTTAATAGATAAAATGTAATTTTATGCGTTTTTTTTATATCAGATTTGTAAATATGATGGAATATCTGTATAATTTAGAATTCTAAAGTTTATATTGCGCAAGTAATATATATAATTTTATTGAAAGATAAAGTTACTGACTTAATTATTATCTTTCAACGAAAATATAGCGTTTTATAACCATAAGGTTGTTTGGTAATATGGAGTAATAAAGATTATTACCCTTAAAATCATTTGCCATGGCTCTCCAATCCAGATAAAATATTATTACTTCGATCCGTATCCATTTTTTTTAACCTTAAAGTTATTTTATATGAAAGACAGTTAGATAATTGGATTGTCTCGCTAAAGATATTTGAAATCAACAATACACCCTAAAAATTGTGAAACTTAAGCCTTATTTTTAGATTTAGTAATATTTTGTGGAATTTCATATTTAATCAAATATTAGATTATTGATAGAAAACCTATTAAAACGAATAAAATAAGGAAAATACTTTTATAAAGAGCTCATATTATTAATAAAAAAAGGAAAAGAAATGAAAGAAAATATAAATTGCTTTTGTAAAACTGCAGAATTTCCCTTGTAATGTTTTTTCCCTAAAATCTCATTGAGCTGCAGTTTGCCAATTGATTTAAATTTAATTAATCAAATTTACGTTATTTCACTGTTTAAAATTGGGTGCCACCATATATGGACGCATATTTTTGCATATAAGGATGTGTATATCGAATTTCTTTACTTGTTCTATTTCAGCATTGTATTGTTGCAAAGTTTGTTCTTATAAGACTGTAGAGATTTCTAGAGTATAAGAAGAGTTTATATGGTTGATTTTATTTTATTTGTTCCTTCCCTATTCTAGAACAAAGTATGTGAAATGAAAACAGGCGTATATTTATTTCAACTGTATCATCGGTAGAGTTTGACCAAATCAGTTTTACTCTGTAGAGTCCATTTTGATCTTAGGTATAAAATCTATTAAAACATTTTATTTATCAGTGTTAGAATATTAAAAATTAAAATACATTTCTAGATAATTCTGAATAATTTTTTAAAACTTTATTACAGCAAAACTCGCGTGTTTTCCCTAAAACCCAATTAAAACTTAATTTCTACAACATTTGTTTTTCTTTTTTTGTATGTCTTTTCCAAATTAGCTTCAAAAAGTCATATACGCCTTGATTTTAGTCATTTTCATAGAAGTATAACAATATCTGCAATAAAGGAAAGTAATTGTCAATAATTATAATAGATTAAGTTAACAAAATTAATATTTTAGCAGTAAAATAAATTAATCATGTAAAATACTTGTATTTGTCAGCAGCGAAAAAAAGATTTAATTTTTTATTTGCCATTTATACCTCATAGTTTGTAGGGTTACAGATTAGCACCAACTTTTATTATTCAAAACATATAAAACTTACGAAATTGCTTAACGTACTTTTTATTTCCATTTCAGATACTGATATTTTCTTTAGTAATTAATTGCTTTTCAAGTACAGTAAATTTCGTTGAATGTATCTTTTGAACAATTTTATTCACTTCACAATGCTCAACTATACAATTCCAATAACAAAATTGATTTTAATATTGATTTACTTCTCCAGGGGGAGCTCTTTCTACAATCGAGAAAAAGAAAAAAATCGACTTATTCTTTTTATTTCACGCCATTTTTTAAACTCTCATCTTTTAAGAGAAAAACTGACCTCTCTAAAGACCCAGCTACATCCCCTTTCCAATAACAGCATTAAGCCCCCTATCACTTCTGTTGCATGCTCGGTACCTGTGCACCCCACCGCTTCGATATCATCAAATCTGAACAGCTTTTTAGAACATTAAAGGGCGAGACGGTTGAGGGTAGGGGTGGTGCAGGCCTTTAAGCCTGAAATATTAGCAATAAAGTGCTAAAAGTGGAAAGGTAGAAGTACTCAGGCTTTCAAAAAAGGAGATAGTGCTATCACCATTTGCCACACTTCAAGTTGGAGTGGAGAACTGAACTGATGAAGAGAGCGGGAAATTAACGAAACATCTGGCTTTTGTTTGATGTTTGAGGTTTTTAATGAACTCCCTTTTTTACCAGATGTCGTTGAAAAAGATAAGTATTTGTAACATATTTGATGTTATTGCGATGGACGAAATGATAAATAAAATTTGCTAAAAGAATAGAATTAAAAAAAAAAAGTTTCCCAAAGTATACTGTGGATACTTTCCCTCACATTTTGAAAATTTGTTGAGGTCTCAGGAGTGTTAAACATTTTTCGAATATTTATAATTCTTTGAAATTAAATTAAATAATTCGAATCTCTTACACATTATTTATAAAAGAATGAGGTCTCAAAAACGTACAAAATTTTTAAAATGTAATCATAATTTCAAAAATTATAAGCATATGAAAATTAGAAAATTTCTGTAATAAATATTAAGTAACTTTTACGTTGTGCTTGCTTTTTTCAAAAGACTTTCTTTCTCGAGACTAAGTTAACACCATTAAAACTCCTTATATGCATGGCAATTACGTTTAAGTTGTTGTATTGCATATAACTTAGAAATATTTTGATTAGTCCGAACATTATTCTAAAGAATAATTTTCCAACAATATTTCTAAAAAAAATTTTTTTTCAATGTTTACCAAATTTGGATAATGTTGTAAGCCTATGTAATGAAACCAGGATAACTTTACTGTTATATATTTTATCGAACTTTAAAAAACGTTTTATATTATGGTAGTTTGTGTGGTATTTGAGTTCTAAATAATTATACAACTTCAAATCAGCATAAAATATGCGTCTTAATTATTACTGATAATGTGTTAATCGCAGAAAATGTCATTAAGGGCAAACTTGTCAAACCTGAAGTCAAATGTTTGTTAATTTATATACGCCACACAGAAAAAAAATCTTAAAAATTATTTTATCAATTTTTAAAGTGTAAAGGTAAATAGCAGACTAACACTGTGTTGCTTTTTAACTGTAAAAAGCTGTGAATGACGAATTTCTTTGCTTATTTCTCCTACTTACAATATAATTTCTTTTACGTATGTGTGGTATACTTTTATTTATAGCTAAGCTCAATTTAGTATATGATTATATGTGTGTATGTATGCACATACGTAGTTCATGTAAAAGTTCTCGGACCGAGATTATAACTTAAGAAATATTACTACTTAAATTGTTGAAAAGCACATCATCCTTCGAAATAAGACCCTTGAGCAACAGCACATTTTTGACATCGCTTGTAAATTTCATTGAAACATTTCTGAAATTCATTTTGAGCCATGTCCTTTAAAGTATCCGACTAGGTTGAAAAAGTGTTTTTTGACAAAAAGGTCGAATTTTTTTATGATTGTAAAATCAAGCCCCAGCCTTTAAGATTCCAAAACAGTCTTTATTTTAATTTTACGTAAATTAGAACTCTAATTATAGCAATTTAAATAAGTCATAGTAGTTGAAAACGAAACCGGAAGTAGTGTAATCTGGACCGGAAGTGAGCTACATATGCAGTGTTTAATTATTATTTCCCTAAAATGAAGTTTCAAAAACCAAATTTTAATTATCTGCTTACTAAGCCACAGTTTGCTAATACTTATTTCAAATAATTTTGTAGCAAACGATTGGCAACGGCATTTTAAGACTATCGCTATTCCGTGTTTGTTTACATTCGACGTTAGATTTACCACGCCTATTTTAATTCTTTTTTTTTTTCTCTATTTTGCTTTTATTTTTAGAATTTAAATTATTTCAATTTAATCTTTAATTTATTTTACCTGAAATCATGGGTAAATGTCGCTCATATCGTCCCCGTAAAAGAAAGTTTCATGGAAACCAAAATACAAGCCCTGGAACAGCTTCATCTAATGAAATTATGACCGCCAGTTCACTGAAGCTGCAGCAATGTAATGAGGTAAGTAATGAGGTAAGTAACATTTCAGAACATTTAACTGGAAACAGATTGATTGATCTGGAAATTTTAATTGGTATTTTTTCCTTATTTTGTGTTGCCCAACAAAAATGTGTACAGCAGGAAGCCTTTATCTTGTAGAAGATTCAAGGTTTGGATTATCTTCAAACTTTTCTTTGCACTGCAAAATTGCAGTTTCATATCGGCATTTTTACTTCTAAAAGTTAGACAAAACGAAGGAACTCAATACTCGTTTTGTTTATGGATTAAGATTGATTGGTAGAGGTGTTTCAGCAGGAAGAAAACTTTGTGCTGTTTTGAAACCTCCCTTCTCTCAAAGCTTGCATTCCGCCAACAAGAAAAAACTCCTCAGTGCTGCTATTTCCATTGGAGAAAAATAATGAATGACGCATCAAAAGGTATTAGACAATTAAAAAATCTATACATGGTACTGTAAATTGTGGTGTTTCGGTGGATGGTACCTGGCAGCGTGTCGTGGTTTTTCTTCGCTAAATGGTTGTGTTAGTGCAATATCTGTTGATACTGGGAAAATTATTGACTTTGAAACTTTATCTCAGTTTTGTAAAAAATGTAATTCAAAGACGGAACAACAAAATGTGAAATTGCAGTGTAATCATCATAAAGGATCTTCATCCAGCATGGAACCGGTTGGGGCTTATCGTATTTTTGAGAGGTCGGAAGATCATAGAATGTTACGATACACTGACTATTATGGGGATGAGTATTCGAAAGCTTTTGATGCCGTGAAGGACATTTACGGGAAAGATTCTGTTACGAAGCTAGAATGTATAGGGCATATTCAAAAAGAGTTGGAACAAGGCTTCGAAAATTGAAAAGCAGAAATAAAGGACTCGGGGGAAAGGTAAATTAACTGATGGTTTAATTAATAAGTTACAAAATTACTATGGGGTTGCTATTCGAAGCAATATTGGGAATTTGGACAAAATGCAGTCTGCTGTTATTGCTGCCTTCTTTCATTGTTGCTCATCGAAACATCAGCCAAAACATGGACAGTGCCCTGTCGGAGATGAAAGTTGGTGTAAATTTCAACGGCTAAAGCTTCAAATATTGTGTACCAGGATAAATCTTTGGGTCTGCCACAAAATATTGTTAACACGATAAAGCCTGTTTATATGGATTTGTGTGACAGAAATCTTTTAAAAAAATGTTTACACGGAAAAACTCAGAATCCGAACGAAAGTTTTAATGCAATTTTGGGGCAGATATTACCAAAAGAAGTTTTCGTTGAGCATCAAACATTGCGTTTAGGAGCATATATTGCTGTTGTGCAGTTTAATAATGGCTTTCAGGGATTAATATCCATATTAAATGAAATGGGTATTGTTTCGGGGTATTATACTATACGGGGACAAAAAATCTTCGATAATGAGCGTATTGCAGACTCAAAACGTCACTCACTGCCAACAGCAAAAACCTGCAGAAGAAAACTTAGGGCCATTCGAAAAAAAAAAGAAATATAAAAATTGAGGAAGAAGAAAGAATTACCTATAAAACTGGAGAATTTTAAGTTGTTTTTAATATTTACTTTATGTAACTTATAAGTATATTTTTAAATGTGTTTTTTGAAAAATGAAATTTTCACGATAATTTTTGCACGAAAACTGGGATATCTCCAGAACAATTATATAAAATTCAATGAAATTTGCAACACTTATGTTATAAGCCCTTGAGAGTGTAGCAAACCGCAGTTTTTAAGATACTTACACTTGATAACATTTTATAGTCCTTTTTAGCATAGAATAAAGAGTAATTTTGACGAAAAATCATTAACGTGAAGTTCGAATGCTTATTAAATATTTATTTTTGAAAATATTTTTAACCTGCGGTTTGCGACACTTCAGGTGGATAAATAAATATATCAATGCAATTAAAATTACATTATGTCCAATATATATTTTTTTTTACGCTGTTTTTCCTGAAATTGAAATTTTTTAAAAATTTTATTAAAATAATTTTTTTTTCAGAAACAGAGGTGATGCATGGTATTTATTTCATCATTATAACTCTTTAGGCCTATTTATATTCTTTAAAATAATAAAATTCTTCTGATAATCAATTTTGAAAAAATTGGTCTTCGAACCAAGTCGGGTGCTTTAATTTAGCCTGAGAGGCACTTTTAACATCATCTGCAGACTGAAATCGACGACTCTGCAAGTTACGTACATGTTCAAGAAATATTTTGAAGTTTCTGGGGACGAAATCATGGGAGTAAGGAAGGATATGGCAAAACAGTTGTTTTCATTTTCACCCCGTCGTTGTTTGAAGCATGTTCTTACGAACCGCCTCAGAAAACTTTTCAATGTTTTCAGCGGTGCGAGAAGTCTGTGGACTTCCAGAGCGTTCGTCTTCTTTGACACTTTCCCCGCCTTTTTTGAAACGTTGATGCCACTCAAAATCTTGCGTTCGCGATAGTGTTTCACTGCCTTAAACATGCTTCAACATTTCGTAAGTCTCTGTAGCACTATTTTCCAAACCAACACAAAATTTGATATTATTCTCTGCTCAATAAACGCAATTTCTTTCAATCGCCGACGACTAAATGCATCCACCTACAAAATACGAAACCATGGTAAGTCACCAAGCTCGTGATTTGGGAAAAACTTTTTTAGCAAAAGGGAAGAAATGAAAAGTTATGCGCACACAGAAATGTTATCGTAGTCACTCTACTGCAAAAATGTTTCACGTTACAGGTTTAGTCCGGGAAATTTTGAATCTTAACTCGTATAACACTGTTTAATATTGTGTAATACTTAATTTACATATCATTTTTTCTCTGTTGCAAAATGTGTCAATGTGGGCCACGTATTGCTCATGGACTTGATGTTTGATATGTTTTCTGAACATATGGAAATAAACAAACAAATAAAGAGTGTTTTTTCCAGGTATAGAAGTTTAAGTTGGCATTACTTTCCAAGATGGCGACCGATTTAACAATTTGGTTTGGCAATTCATCAAAACGATCATCAAGCAAGGCGTAGATTCGTCGAATGGGCCCAAAACGAGATTGCCGTTGTTCCCGATTTTCATAAGCGAATTTTGTTTAGCGATGAAGCGCACTTCTGGTTGAATGGCTACGTCAACAAACAAAACTGCCGCATTTGGAGTGAAGCTAATCCACAAGTGTATGTCGAAACACCGTTACATCCAGAAAAACTGACTGTTTGGTGCGCTTTATGGGCTGGTGGAATCCTTCTTCAAAAACGATGAAGGCCACAACGTTACAGTCAATGGTGATCGGTATAGAGCCATGATTACTAACTTTTTCATTCCTGAATTGGACAATCATGATGTACAGGGGTTGTGGTTTCAACAAGACGGCGCAACATGTCACACAGCTCGTGCCACAATCAATTTATTGAAAGACACGTTTGGTGACCGCCTAATTTCACGTTTTGGACCTGTGAATTGGCCTCCAAGATCTTGTGATTTAACACCGCTAGACTATTTGATGTGGGGCTATGTCAAGTCATTGGTGTATGCGGATAAGCCACAAACGCTTGACCATTTGGAAGACAACATTCGCCGTGTTATTGCCGATATACGGCCACAAATGTTGGTAAAAGTTATCGAAAATTGGACGTCCAGATTGGACTACATCCGAGCCAGCCGTGGCAGTCCTATGCCAGAAATCATATTTAAAATGTAATGCCACAAGATTATCTTTCGAATAAAAAAAATTCATGTCAATCGAATAATACATCGTTGTTTTATTGCAATTTAAAGTTCTATACCTCTAAAAAAACACCCTATATAAAGCAATACTTTTAAAATTCAGTTATCTATACTCTCTCTGTGTGTGTGTGTGTGTGTGTTTTAATGTTTTGTTATTTCTAACTGGACGCAGGAATTTCAAGTATCATTTCAAAAAGCATTTGAATTGCCATCCTTTCATTATTTTCTTAGCAGATATAATAAAAGACACCCAATTCCTTTTTCACTGTTCCGAAATGTTTAAAAAAAAGCGAGAAAAAATCTGATTTTAACTTAACTCTTCCTACAGTATTTCACAGTCTGATAGAAAAAAAAACTGATTTCTCCTGATTCTTTTTAGTTAAATGCATCGTACTTTTCCGAATGACTTCTTGGTGTGTTTTGCATTTATTTAAAATTTTTAAAACTTATTTACTGTATTTATATTTTTTAGCGTGTCTTATAAAAGTCTTTTTGAAAAATTTGTCCTTTTTTTTTCCCCTTTTCCGATTTTTAAAACTTTTATTGCTTCAACATAATTTGAATTTTGCTTTATTGCAGTATCCGCTTTGACAAGTTTATCTAATATACAATCATTGTGAATGAACTTAAGCTATAGTTTCGCAAGTCTCTTACGCGTTGATAGTAGCAAAGTAGGCTTTTCTTTCACAAAATAAGAAATAAATATTTTTTAAATATTTGTTCAAGTATGACTAAATAATCCATTTTTTAGAGAAAAATTTATTAAATATTTTGATTAATCATGAATACTTTTGAGATTAATTTCATTCTACAGAAAGTAAACTATATTGGTATAAGAAAAGATATAATACAATACCATAATCAGACTGTTGCTCATGATATATAAGCCGCATCCCAAATTCTCAACAAGATTTTGTGAAAAATGAAATATAGTGTAAAATAGTTTATCAATATTCAATTTTACGAAATTAAAACAAATTTAAAATGAGAAGTGAATATATAATTTGTTATTTTTTCAGTATTATATACTTTTAAATAGATACATAAAACTGTAATTGCTCTAAATACCACATCCAATTTTTCCCCTTCAATTCTAAGTCGCACTCTATTTTCAGTAGCATTAACATTGGAATAAAAGTGTTGCTTAGATTCGAGTAAAAACGGTATTTATGAGCAAGAAATATGTAGTTCTGTATTACTATGATTAGTGAAATATTTTACATGGATATGTAACTAATGTGATTTTTCTTTCCTCAAAAGGAAAAAAAAACATGTGCTAGTAAGTATTAAATCTTTTTTTTTTTTTTTTTGGTTAAAGTTAAGAACTTTTTATATTATTTTAACGTTAAATAATAATATTGTTAATTTATGAGCAAATTTTACCCGTTGGTGATATATTGTATTAATTTCTCAGAAGTCTAAGGATCTTATAAAGACTCGCTAAAAATTTAATTTAATCTTTGATTTCATGAAAATGTAATTTTAACTCCCATCTTAATAGGAAAATGAAAATTCATATTTTTTTATGCAAAGAATTTAATTCAATATAGCTAGAACAAGAAAAGTGCCGAATTAAATCTATTTACTATCTTTATATATAAAAATCTTCTGTGCGTGTGTTTGTCACTAAACTCCTCCTAAACGGCTGGACCGATTTCGATGAAATTTTTTGTGTGGGTTCAAGTAAATTCGAGAATAGTTTATATTCACAATTCGGTCCGATAGGGTAATTAGTTAAAAAGATATTAATTAAGAACTTTCAAAAAGTACAACTCAACATTCACCTGCATTGATGTAACAAAGCTATTGTTATAAAATAAAATTTCCTTTCAAATGAATGCTTTACACGTGAGAAAAAAACCTTTTCAAATTTCGACATAAGTCGCCAAAAGTGTCGCTAAGTCGCTAACGTGGCTGTATTTGTAATTTTTTAAATAATTAGTTTTAATCAATTAATTTTTATTAATTATAATTAAAAATTATAGTAATGTCATCCAAAATAATCATGTACATTGCATTTCAGGTCAATTGAGCGCTTTAAAATGTATTTTATTAACGATTGAAAATTCCACCAAGATAAATAAATAAATAAACAAACAAACAAATAAAATATTTATAGAAGTCGTGCGCTAATAGTAGGAATTGAAAAAGATGTAATTTGGCGTCGAAAATTGATTTTCAGCCAAACCCGGTCTTTATTGTTACGAAAATGCAGACGATTCAAGCTTTTTAGCGCGTTTTTAATTAATATCTTTTTAAATAATCTTTATATATGTAATTCTTCTCTGTGTGTGTATGTAACTGAACTCCTCCTAAACGGCTGGACCGATTTTGATGAAAGTTTTTGTCTGTTCCAGTGGATTCGAGAATGGTTTAGATTTATAATTCTGTTTAGAAATGTTTACTTAATTAATTTTTTATTTATAAATTGTTGATCTTGGAATGTTTTACATTGGATCTGGCAGACTGCGCTACGATCGCAGTATCGAATATTCAAAAACCTTTTAATTTGAATTTAAGATGTGTGTACAGGACAACGTCTGTCGGGTCCTCTAGTCTTTATATAAAAATCTTTTGTGCGTGTGTATGTGACTAAACTCTTCCTAAACGGCTGGACCAATTTTAATGAAATTTTCTGTGTCTCTTCCAGTGGATTCGAGAATGGTTTAGATTCACAATTCGGTTCGATATCACAATTAGTTAAAAAGATATTAATTAAAAACATTAAAAACATTCAACTCAATATTCACCTGCATTGTTGTAACAAAGTTATTGTTATAAAAATTACGTAAGTTGGAGTCGAAAATCGATTTTTAGCCAAACTCGCCGCCAAACCGGGTCTTCATTGTTACAAAAATGTTGACGAATCATGCTTTTTAGCGTTTTTAATTAATATCTTTTCGAATAATCTTTATATATACATAATTCTTCTGTGGGGTGTATGTGACTGAGCTCCTCCAGAACGGCTTGTCCGATTTAGATGCTATTTTTTGTGTGGGTTCAAGTAGATTCGAGAATGATTTAGATTCACAATTCGGTCTGATATCGCAATTAGTTGAAAATGTGCCAAAATTATGTAAGGATGCGTGTTTGTTCATAAACAAATCATGGGCAAAATTCTTGAGGCCACTATTTTGAGCGGCAAACTTCAAGGTGAAGTTGTACTTCTAACTCAGATCCCAATGATTCTTTCAGACTCACCTACCCTATCAAATGTTCGCAATTTCCAATTCGCTTGGCATTAGCTGTGACCATTAAAAAGTTACAAGGTCAAACAATGACAATTTGTTGTTTAGATTTAGAAAACCCTTGCTTTTCGCAAGGCCAATTATATGTTGCATGACCGAGGTTTGGCAAACCATCGCATTTGTTTGTTTATACCCCTCAAGGATTAACCAAAATCATTGTACATTCAATGGCATTACGATAAATGTATTTTTTGTGTATTAAAAATATACCTGTTATAAAAATAGCTCGAGTTTTATCTTTTTTACCCTTTAATCAAAACAAGTTTATATATATATATATAAGTTTCTATTCAGAATATCTTCTATATTCAACTTAGTTCATAGTAAATACATACTCAACGCAATCGATAGGTCGAATTGTGGTAACTGTACATGTGATAATGTCAGGTATTGTAATAAAATTCAAATATTGTAAAAAAAAATCATCAAAACGGTCCAGATTGTTACAACTTTTTCAAAAAAGTTTGTTTATTTTCGGATTTATAACGTGTGAACAGGTCAACGTCTGTCGGGACCGCTAGTTATATATAAATCTATACCTTAATTTTTAAATCCAGACTTGAAGAATAAGTACAATTTACAGCTGAGAATTCTAATATTTCTTCAATCCTATTAACATCTTCTGCGATTTCTCCCTGTATTCTTTTATATAATTTCTCCTTTCAACTACTCAGAGAAGAAACTTATATAAGAAAAAATAGAGCAAGTATATTTGAACAAGGAACGTTTGTTTGTAAGAAGAAATAGAATTGATATAAAAATAGTTCTAGAGAGAATAAAATCATTCAAATTGTCATAAAAGAAACATGATCGAACCCTTATGAGCTTTTATTTGTTCGAAACTTATTTATTTTGTGTTTTACTTCAGAACTATGGAGATAGTGTTACATTGATTTATCACCTACTCTTAGAAAAGTTACACGTGTGTCACATTTCCAAAAGAAATGTGATGTATTATGTATTAGAACTATCAATCGTATTTTCTAGAGAAGTGAGATAAATTATGCAATTGGAAATTATTATATTTTCCTTAATATCGAAATGGTTTCAATAAACTTTGATCAGTACAATTTCTGAATGTGTGTTATAATACATTAAGAAAAAGGAAACACGTGATTATTGCCGTCTGTATAGACTTAACAAACGTGAGGTCGCACAACGTAAAAGCAGCTGCGTAAAATAATTTTTGATCCACATACGATTTCTTATAAAATCAATTCAAGAGAAAGATGGTTCGATTATTGAAAATTTTACACGATATATAATAATTAATTTATTATTTCCATTTCAAATGGATGGGGACATTCCTTTTACTAACTAAGGCAATTGAATTGTTAGGTAATTAATGCATGTTTGAATGTTCTAGCGTAGGGGGTCTTCAATCTTTAACGTTCGAGGGCCATACCAATAAATCCGTAGTGATTCGCTGACCACATCAATAAATTTACAATGAAACGTGGGCTCCATAAATGTCAAAAAACTAATATAGCCAGGAAAGTTAATAAAGAAAAGGAGGTTTGTTTCAAAAGACTACAATTGCTTCTAAGAGAAGAGATGGTGTTATAAATTTTATATATATATATATATATATATATATATATATATATATATATATATATATATATATATATATATATATATATATATGTATATATGTATGCATATATATATGTATATATGTATGTATATATATATATATATATGTGTGTGTGTATATATGTATATATATATATATATGTATATATGTATGCATATATATATGTATATATGTATGTATATATATATATATATATATGTGTGTGTGTGTATATATGTATATATATATATATATACATATAAATCCTTACTAATAATATAAACGCGAAAGTTTGTATGGATGTTTGGTACTTTTTCACGCAAAAACAAATGAATGGATTTTAATGAAATTTTACCATAATATATCTTATACATCAGAATAACACACATGCTATAATTTATAAAGATATTGTGTGAAGTGTTCAAAATATAACGATAACTGTCAAGTAAGTAGGAAAAAATTCTGCCATCTACAAGCTATTCTGGCGTGCGCTGCAAAAAAGCCCGCGACATCGTACATCTATTTTTTTATTTCTCGAAGGGAGAGTTTGTATTAAGTCTCCACTCATTTGAATAGCTACTTTTGATTTTTTTTCATGTTAAAGCCATTATTGCAGTGCTTCTCAAACTTTCTCAATACTGACGCCCCCTTTTCAAACACAATTTTTATCGCGCCCCCCTTATACATTAATAATGTACTGAATGGAATAATAATAAACTTTGACGCTAAAGCTAACATAGACGATCTTAATAATAAACCATACAAATTAGTAACATAAGTATTAAATTTTGTATACTACTTTTAAGCAAAAATAAATAATAGGATAATTATTATGTTAAATTCCCTTTCTCTAATTTTTAACTTGAACATATTGCAACATCTGGTGGCTGCTTAGAAGACAAAATATAGATATCTGCTAAATATAGAAAAATAATTCAGAGGGTCAATTTCTAATCATAAGTATTCCTTATAAAAACTTTGCTTTGCAAGAAGAGCCCATGGAAGTCATTAATACTTATTAAACTTGTTCTTAATTTAGTATTAATTAATTAGTTATAAAATACTCTGTGCAGCACTGATACATTAAAAGTATACCGGTTGAAGTGCCCGCTCTTTGCCCGAGTTCATTTATACAAAAATAAAACATTATTGATATAATAGCTGAATTGTAAGGAGAGCAAAGCCAAGTGCTCGACAATGTTTACAAAAATGTAAAATGATCTTTTTAAAATGGTTGCTCAAATTATAATCAGTTTTAATCGAATTGTAATTTTAAGCCTCACAGAATTAGCATTTATAATTGATGTTAAATAATGAAAAATAATATAAATTTCCGATGAAGAATAATTGTTTTATTTTTTATATTTAAAGCGAAAAGACTTCAACATGTTTTAACCCGGGAGCAGGCGTGCACTCGATATGGTCGAGCGGGGTTATTGAGTCAACCCAGTCCTTTTTTTTTAAATTATTTATTGTACACGATACAAATCGTGATTGCAGTGAATAATTTAACTAAGAGAAAGTTTAATTACCTGCTTTCAAGAACTTTTCAATTTTTCTTTGGTAACAAATAAACAGTTTTGCCAGAATTAAAGATTTCGTTATCTGTGTGTCACGTGTGACCACTTCCGGATAAAAATTGTATTCATTATGATAATATGTATGTTACTGCTACTTTTTTGCTTGGAAAAAAGTGCAACAGAGAAACACATTACTTACAACTTCCCTAAATGAGAAACAAACAAGTAAGAGAAGGGTCATAAGTAACTGTACCAATAACTTAGAAGGTCGTACAGATTACAGCTATAATGTGCAGTATTTCAAAAATAATGACAGTGATGAATTTTTATGTTCCTAAATTTCTTCGATTCTGGGTCTGGGATCTGTTTTTTCTCTGAAAGAGTTGTATGTTAGGCTTAAAAAAGCTTAGTAAAAGAATCTCTCATCATGGGATTACAGCAAATCAAATAAAAGTTTTTTTATTTGGTTATAGGATCAAAGATAGCTAATTAGGTATTGAAGAAGTTTTTATTTTTGATGACTTTATATCGCGTGCCTATAAATTATATCAGAGTAAAAGTGCATTTTTTATTATGTCTGAAATTATTTTGTTTTAATTGATTCCAGTAAATTAATTATTTTTAAATCTTTTATTTTCGATATGCTCGCGGCCCCCTCGTAAGGATTTCGCGCCCCCAGGGGCGCCCCACAGTTTGAGAAACACTGCATTATTGCCAAAATAGTGAACCATAAATACAAGTAAAATTTATGATTTATTTCTATGCACGTTTTTTATGATTTTATTATACACATTTGGTAGTAACAAATTGATCCTTATATCAAAATAAATACTTATGTCGTTTCTGGTATTTAAAAGTAGATAAACTTTTTCTTCCACACTACGTCATTTGGACAAACTGGCATAATTTGTTTGTAGTTAGTAGTTAATTATAACGCTATAATTTAAATTTAATAGGCAGATATTGCATTTTTTAAATATAATAATAATAATAACTACTGTACTGTATTTTTCTGGAAGTGTAGAAATAGTACCTACTAAGAATTATGCCACGTAAGCGTAAGTCTAATCTTGCCTAAACTTGTAATAAAGCTCGAGCTTTGAAAGTAGCTGTAGGCAGTAGCCAACTTGACTCTATCACCAGCATTTCGCTATGTTGCCATTGAATCGCCATTATAATTTAAGGAACGGTGGTGCTTGCAAATATTACAATTTTAACATAAAATAAATACAACAGAAAGTAATATTAACGTATTACACTTCCAGATATAAATTATTAACACGTATCAAGCGTTTATTACACAAAATTTGTAACAATGTGTTGCTTTTGCTGAGCAGAGATCAGTTTAGGAAGGCGTTTGCAAAAATCGATCCACAAGAGAGTTACAGGGAGTTATAAATAAAAAAAAAACCTTTCTATGAGCTATTAGATGTACAGACTTAAAACTTTACAAACATATTTTTTTTTTTGTTCAGCTGAGATACGCAAAACGCTTTTTTTTTTGTTTAATTTGCAATTCAAATAAAATTAACTGATTGAAAACTTCTTTATCCTTTAATCTGTAATGTTTTTTTTTTAATTCACCCGAATGAAGAACGGGTATACCATCTAGCATATATATATATATATATATATATATATATATATATATATATATATAACGTATTGACCGAATGTGGTATTTGTCGAGTGTTAGTAGGGTATCAGGAAAAAGTGGACGCTCATCTTTTTTATTATGACACACACATCAGAAGCTTAGGACAAAATTGCGGTACATTTTCACGTTCAAGAGACAAACTTCCGACGATTACAAAGCAAAGTGGACAGAGAGACAAGCAGCAGCGACATGTCCGGGAAGAAAACACAAAAGACAAAGAGAGCGACCACGCAAGACTTTCGGTTTTTATACCGACAGTGGCACACACACACACAAGCGCGTGACTATTATGTAATATTAGTTCTAATTGGATGAAATGGGTGGGACAGGGATTTCGGAAATTCGTTGATTACGAGAACGATTAAAGTATTATTTTTAAACCAAAGAATTAAAGCTTGTGTAAATATTAGGAAAAAGAGTTAACAAAAGGATGCTAGAGGGAATTATTACAAACACACACAAATATATATATATATATATATATATATATATATATATATATATATATATATATATATATATATATATATATATATATATATATACTGCTGGCCACCATAAATGCGACACCAAGAAAGACAAAAGATATCACAACAAAATATATTTTGTAGATAACATGTTGACCAAGTATCCAATGATTAAATTTATAGACTTCTGTGAAGTATGGTTCCTGTCAGAATCAGTAGCCAGAGTAGCCACCATTGTTGGAGATCATTGCTGCCACACGCCTCGGCATTGAGGCAAAGAGACTTTGGATGTGTTCTTTGGGTACAGCAGACCAAACAGCTACCACACGTTGCCAAAGTTGATCTGGTGTAGCAGCTGGGGGTGTAATCTGGATCAATCGTTGAGCAACCATGGATCACATGTTTTCTATCGGTTAAAGATCCGGAGAGCGAGACGGCCAGGGAAGCAATTCAATCTGGTGATTGACAAAGAATCTTTGGACAATGCGTGGCTATGTGTGGTCACGCATTATTCTGTTTAAATATGGCTGTGACCAAACCTTGAAGATAAGGAAGGACAACTGGCTCCACAACTGGCAACACCTCGGAGATGTAGCGCTGGCTGTTTAAAGTACTGGTAATGCATACTAGAGGAGTGCGAGAGTGATATCCAATACCACCCCATACCATAATACCCGGTGCAGGACCAGTGTGGCGGTGCATAACGTATCTGTTTAGCATCCTGTCTCCACGGTGTCTCCAGACTCGAATCCGACCATCGTGGTGTTGCAGACAGATGCGTGACTCGTCAGTAAAGACAACTTCATTCCATTCTGCCGCCCACATTCTTCTTTCATCGCACCATTGGCGGCGGAGACGTCTGTAGTTCTGCGTCTTAGGTAGACCAAGCAATGGACGTCTTGCGGACAGACCACTCTGCTGTAAACGGCGTCGAATGGTACACGCAGACACTGAATGATGCGTTACACACTCAATGTGCTGTGCTACGGTTCGTGACGTGACTGAGTGATCCGTCACTGTCATGAGCACAATTTGCCTGTCCTCACGTGAAGTGGTGCACTGAGGTGGATGCGATCGTCCACGTCCGTCCGTCGTACCCTCCTGCATCGAACGGTCACATATCCGCATTACAGTTGCTTGGTTTTGGTCCAACAAGACTACCCATTTCCCTGAAAAATAATCCACAATCTCGGTACGCCACTATCCTTCCTCTGTCGAATTCGGATACTTGATCAAAAGCTGATCGCTCTTTTCTACGAGACGTAACTGATCTTTTTTGAAAAAACCACGAGATAAACACAATTGCTGAACTTGAAATCATCGAAAACTCCAAGCCTTAAATAGCCCAGTACCACTAAAGACCCGCCGTGTAGGGCAGCGATGCACGTTAAATCTGTCGAGAGCTGAAACGTCCTCCCGTTGGTGTGGTGTGGTAGTTAGGAGAGGGTGCCAGCTCAGGTGTCGTCCACGTCACTTGACCATGGTTCAAATTACGTGGTCCGTCGCCAAAAGCCCTCGTGTAGCTAAACAGTGCGACGTTAATATTCAATCAATCAACCAAGCCTTAAATAGTGCTTTGAGGTGGCGCCACAGGCGCACGTGATGTATGTCAGCGCTGAAATTCTAATCATTTGCACATCTCACCTCCACTAATGCATGTTGTAATTTTCATGTTTTTGCATGCTTCCTTCAGGGTGTTGCATTTATGGTGGCCAGCAATGTTTATATATACATATATATATACATATATATATACATATATATATATACATATATATACATATATATACATATATATATATACATATATATATACATATATATACATATATATATATATATACATATATATATACATATATATATATATATACATATATATATACATATATATATATATACATATATATATAGTATATATATATATAATCGAATATAAAAGAATTTTTCAATATATAATCATATACATATACATACACATATATATAAATTTATACACATATATACATATACATAAACAAAAATATAAAAATATAGTTATATACCTAAGATAACTAAAAAAAGTAGGAAGGAGAGGCATATATTATAAAGACAAATTCCTGGCCTTAGGAACCAGGATTGCAGGTTTAAACAAGTTTTGCGACTCCAACCTTCATCTGTAATTTGTCATACTATGTACCAAGAGGAAAGGAAAGAGTTATATATGTAGAATTTAAATATTCAAAAATCATTAAACTAAAGAGAACATAGGAACATAAACATATCCTACTAAATCGGATTTATAACGATGGCAAAGAGTGCAGTATCGTTTTCCGCCAAATAGGGAGAGCAGAACCGCATAAAGTTAATTGCGATACGATATAAGAAACGATTAATTGCGATACGATATACGATAATAAGAAATAAATATAGATATACTTTTAAAAAATCATAAAAATAAAAATCATATAAAAGTAGCGTAAAATATAAAAGAAACTCAAAAAATATATATATTAAATTTTTTAAAAATAAAGCATGTGGCGCCATCTATTTAATAATTGTAGGATAAATTAGATATTGTCTAAATTTAAAAAAAAAACATTACAAAACATAATAACAGTAAATAATTACATTAATACAAATTGTATCATAAAAACCATTATAAATATAATTACAAAGAAAGTTAGCAGGGTATCCATGTTCAATACAGTGATTAAAAAATTTTTAAGATTTAAAAATATTAGCTTTATCGCTAACTAATACATTATTGCGATAAATATAGTTAAAATAATATTTCTATATATAGATATTGATAAATTAGAATTCAGTAAGCACTTTGATGATATTAAAATTAAAGGCATCTCTTTTTGTCATAAATATTAGTATGTAGTTTCAAATCCTTAATATACAGTGATACATCTAGGTAATTTGTTTTGATTGGATTATTATTAATTTTAACTAAGTTTAAGTAGGACGGATAAAAATTAATAATAGGATTTAAATTATCATTTTTACCAAAAATAATTAAATCATCAATATATCTAAAAATGTAGTAGTCTTTATTAATAACATAATTATATTCATAAAAATGTAAATAAAGATTAGCCAAACTATTATTAGCTGGGCCCCCTTGTGGGGAGTCCTTTCTCTTGTTTATATAAAGAACCATTAAAAAAAACTGATATAATTTTCTTTTAAGACAAAATCTATGAGAGTTTTAAATTTGTTAAAATTAATATTAAGGTTATACATACTGTGGTTTTCTAAAATTACTTTAATAATATCATATAAATCAATGGAATTGAAAAGATCTTCAAAGTCATAACTATGAACTGAATAAATATTTTATTATTAAAGAAATCTATAATCTCTTTACTATTTTTAATTATAAATTTATTATTACATTGCTGATTAATAAAGTTTTGTATAATATTATGAAGTAATTTGCCTGCAGTAGTAATATATGTTCTAAAACCATTTGTCACAGTTCTAAATTTAACCAGACTTTTATGGAATTTTGGAGTTAAAAAAATATATGGATACTTAATTTTAGGAATACAATAACCTAATTTTTTATAAATAGCAATAATACGATTACTAATTTCATTATGTGACAAATCTAAATTTTTAAAAGAACCATTATTAAGAAAGTGATCACAAAGAATATTATAATAAAAATTCTTACAAATCATAGCATATAGTTACCAGGTACTTTATCAATGTAAACTATGATAAAAATTCTTTTGTAATTCATAAATTTTCTGTTTTATATCTTTAAAAGTAGTTTCATATTGTGTGTGTGAGAATGGTAGCTAAAATTCATAAGGTCTTTTAAAATATTGTACTTATACTCTTCAAATGCCTCAATAGGTAGTCCAAATTTAATTGATAATTTATCTTCTTATAATTTTGATAACTCTCAATCTTATAATAGTCTTAAGTTAAAATTCAATAAATGTAGAGATAGTAGATGTAAGACATGTACTATGTTAAATATTGATCAATATGATTGTGATTCTAAATTTAACCTTTGTAAAACCTTTAATTGTATTTATCTTTTAAATTGTAAAGTATGTCATTATAAATATATAGGACAGACCTCCAATACTATTAACTTAAGGATTAATCAGCCTAGACATGATGTTATATAAATTCTTTAATAATTCCAATAATTCTAATAAAATTGAACTTAGACACTTTTATATGCATGATTTCAAAAATGTTGAACTGTCTATCACATTAAAATTTCTCCAATTACTAAGCACAGATTATGGTGGGAAAATCACTTTATTAGGATTTTTAATACAATCTATCTATATGGCCTTAATGTTTTGTATTTTGCTAAAAATACTTTGCAAATAATGTTACAGAATAATAATAAAGAGTTTTTTTTTTATAATGCCAATACATTAAACAATACTTCTAAAAGAAAATCTAGAAGTAATAGAACTAAAAGGAAAAAAAGAGATAAAAATTCATTAAATGACAATATTAGAGTTCTTTTTGATG